>CM021100.1:320454802-320584283 GCA_007115665.2 Sequoiadendron giganteum | reverse complement strand
TTCCTCCTCCCTTTTTTGATTTCCTAACCTGCAAATATGCTCAAAATGTTAGATGAAATAAATAAACAAGAAGGTATAAGGGTTACATGAATCATTAAGCATAAAAATCCTAAAACTTAGACCAAGTTATAGTGTGATTTTTCTTTAGATGTGAAATTGATAGTTTTAACTCTAATAAAACTGATTAACACCTACACCATTGGATAGCTTATGAAATTTTGCCCCATTTCAAAAAAACAAAGCATCAAAAAAGACCTCTGTATGACCAAGATATCATCATTTTAAAACTGAATAGAAAAGTGCTAAAACAAGTGCCAAAAGCGCTAATCCAATTATAGAAGCACTAAAATAGTGTACAGAAGTGCTAAAACAGTGCACAAAAGTGCTAAAACAGTGTATAGAAATGCTAAAACAACATATAGAAGTGCTAAAACAGTGTACAAAAGTGCTAAGATAGCATACAAAAGCGCTAAAAAAGTGTACAAAAGCGCGAAGATAGTGTACAAAAGTGATAAAAAATACCATGGATACGCTAAAACAGGGATTAATGCACATAACTGTCAAAAAATGATGAAATTTAAAAAAAGTGTTAGATTTTGGGATTTCTGGCCCTCCTTCTAGCACCAAAATGTGAACCCTGATCCTTATACCTCCACAAACATGAGAAAAAAACACACAATTAGATTCAAATGCAAGTAAGAAGAAGGATTTCCCATGAAATTCATTTGCAAAGCTCAAATAGGAAAGAAAATGAAGAAAATAACAAAGAAAGAAATGAAATCCTATTCTAAGATGCAAATGCTTGATCCCATGGGGGAGTTGGTGCCAATTTGTGTGTCTAAATTGACCCTTTCCCAACTCCTTTGTAAGCTTTGATGATGATTGATCCACTTTAGTTGAATTCCTGCATAACCTGGCTAAGAGCTTGATAAAGAGAGATGAAAATGGCTATGCTTGAAGATGTAATTGAGTATAATAAGTTTACTCAAATTATGGATGCTAGAATGAGAGGAAGAGTCTCTTATTTATAGATTTCAATCTTGGAAGAATGAGTGAAATTGAGCAATGTGGGATCATTCAACATCCAATGGCCAAGTGTCACTTGTCAAGATGTGAATGGTTGATCGTTGTGCAAGTTTTGGTCAATGTGCCAAAGAGGGGGATATTTGAAATTGGAATTTGAAAGTTGGAGGGAGAGAAGAATGGAGTTAATGTCACTTGGCTCAAGGCCAAGGACATGTAAAAGGCATTAAATTCCTTGTTGGAAGTACCAAGCCCACTTGAATTTGAATTCAAATTTGAGGGAATATTCCTCCTTTATGCCATGTGAGGGAAACTAGATGAATTAATAAATTAATTAAATTTATTTATTGGTGCAACTTGAAAAATCTAGAGGATTTTAGTGATTGAGATTAAATTAATAAAGATTTGATCAATTTAATGAGAGATTAGGTGATTTGACAATTTTGACTTCGATTTTAGGATTTATTTAAATCAAGATTGAGAGGAAAATGATTTAGACTTTAATTAGATAAAGTTTGATTAAAGAGAATACTGTTAGTTTTCTAAATCAAATAAAGATAATTTTATATAATTTAAGGATATGACTTTAGAGATTTGATTTAAATAGAGTGAATTATTTAAACAAACAGAGATTGAGGATTAATTAAATTAAATTGATTAATTTAATCAACAGAGGGGAGAATGAATTAATTAAACAAATAATGATTTATCTAATTAAGAGATGAAAAGTGATGATAAGTTGAGAGTATGATTTAGGACAAAACAATGTTAATAATCAGGATCAAGTGTGTTGGATCAAATTGTATATTTTCCATGTCTATACCATCAAAAATGTCCACAAAGGAAAAAGAAGGCTTCTCAAGCAACGTACAAATTATATCAAGTTGTTGATCCTAATTCCATGCAGACTTTCATATCTACCCATCGTTGCTCATCTTCCCAAGTTTGGAGAGTCAAAGGTTCCTAATTGTCAACCAATCCATCTTTTATTCCTAAACACACTTCATCCACGCCTCCACGCATGATATCCAATTCTCACATTGACCATGTCTTGGTAAAAACCCTTCATCATAAGGATTCAAAAGGCATTCTATCACGATGTGCACACAAAGACAGAGTTAACTCTGGTATCAGCAAAGCAGAACAAAATTCCAAAAGCTGCATTCAAATGCACATATCTTGGCAAAGAAGCTTCTTCAAGTATGCTATCGATGGAACATTATGACAGAAACATCAATTTCAGCAGTACTAGGTGATTCAAAATGAGTTTAAAATTTTTTAGCAAAAATTCAAAAAAAATATTAAAAAATCAGAAAAAGGATTGAAAACAGTAAAGAAAAAAATTGTCCTTTAGTGAAAACCGCATGGGTAGCACTTTGGATGGATACCATGATGAAAACCTGGCAAATAGGCATCATGTGTAGAATTGAGCATCTTCATGTGCCATTTCAGAAGAGAACATTTCAACACATCCATAATAAATCCAACATTCCATCCATCTTATCCATAATAGATCCATTTATCCAATCCATTTTCATCCATATCCATCCATCCCAAATTATCTTGATCTTGATAAAAGTTTGGTGCACAGTTTACACTTGCTTATGGTAAACATATAGACATGGGTCACTTTTATTGATCCTATCCTACCCAACGTTATCTGAGCTATGAAGAATTATCCAAATAAACATCGACTACCCGAACCCCTTATCTTATCACAAGATAATTTGTGGCATCCTTTGCATTCTTACCATATCCATCCATTCATATACCGATCCAAGCATCCACCCATGGAATTCCATACATTGTTAGACACTAGTGGTAGATATTTGCATCTTGCTTCAGGGATAAATCTTGATCTATATCCTCCAACTTATGTGGTGGTCTAAACATTGGAAAACGTGAAATCAATTTGGTCAAGCATTTGTGAGCCAAAATCCAAATCACTAACCCATGGCATATTTTGACGAGAAGTTGTTCCTTATCAAGCTTTATCTTTCATCAAACGTCAATCGAAACAATCAATATCAGTTGCATCTAATGTGTACTTCAGCATCACATCAAATCATCAAAACAATTTTGTTCCAAATCAAGCTTCAAAATCCTGATGAATCAAAATCCAATCAATCCTTGCATTGTTGTGTATCCTCAAAAATGTTATCATCATGAATTCATCATCATCCTCGTGTTGCTTAAACACTCTCCTTGAATTTTTGTGTATCCTCAATGATGTTATCATCATCGAATCCATCAATCTGATTGATCGACCCTAGCTTGGTTTTCAACAAAATCCCAAAACAGAGCATTGATATCACATATCCATATCCAAATTGTCAAAATCATGCGAAAATCCAAAAACATTCAAATCACGTCAAAAATCCCAAAACATCAAAAAATCAAAAACATCCAAATCATATCAAAATACTAAAAACACTGAAAAATCTCAAAATACCAAAAATAGCCTCAAAACATTTCAAAAATACCAAAAACATCCATATATCTGAAAAACCCAAAATGGTGCATCTGCCTCATCTCACTTTCACCCACAATAATCTCACCCATAATAAATCAATCATCATCTTCATCCTTTGGTGAGTCAGCTAGAAGCAAGTTTAACAGGTTCTAAAGTGAACACCTAATCAGCAAAGTCTTAAGTCTAGGTCAGTAAGTCAACAAGTTGATCAACTCGGAATATCAATAGATTATCATCCAATCAAAATTTCATTATCACCTGATCACAACATGTCCTAGGAATGCGACCTTCCTGCGATGGACATCAACATCAGGCATCACCGTAGTTTAGTTTTGGCTAGCGGTGCGAAGAACTTTAGCTTGTTTTTTTACTTTATCTTGGTCTTTTTGACTTATCTTATTGCGCTCATTTCAATGACCTCTCGATGATATCCAAACAAAGAGATTTAGAGAAAAAGTAATGGGGCAACGATCATTATCTTTTTATTTTCTATGCTTGTTGGATAGTCTTGTAAAATAACCTTGGTGAATACTTGCTTTATTAGGTGTGTATGGAGGATGCTTTGGACACCTTGTTGACTATTACACTGTTAGGTTTTACCTCTCTGTGTTTTGGTCCAAGATGTTTGAAATGTCTAAAGTACACCCTAGTAAGGTTTTTGTATGTTAGGTTTGAACAAGAATACTCCTATTTGTCTGTCGAGTCAAATTCCATCACACTAGGTGCAATGCCATCCTAGTTTTTTATACCTTGATGCATCATACATATGTGTGTTATCAAGCATAAGGAAGGTTATGCTCTTTATTTCTCACATCCCTGGATAAGAAATACATCATCATAATTCATCGTCAAATCTAATAAAGTCTCAATGACTCATGGACATATTGGACTTCTGCATCTTCTTGGATTCAAGGGTTGATCCCTCTCATTCTTCTATCCTATTTTACGCTAACAATGCATCCATCCTGCATCCACACTCTCATCTTGCATAATCATGTCATATCATCATAGGATAACAACATCCATCTCATTCATTTCACATGCATTGCATAATCATTTAATTTATTTAGGATAATATAAATGTTTTATTCTAAGCATCTTAAAAACATCTCATTTGCATCATCATTATCATATAGATCTATTAGTCTAACCATCTATACATCCATTTTGAACCTCTTTGTCGTGATATTGACCTCAAATTGAACTTTTCACTCAATCTCTCGAGGGGGCAATGTACCAATGTACTTATTTCCATTGGGGCATCCGAAAAAATAAATAAAAAAGTTAATTTCGATCTTGGTGACATCATTCTTTGAACCAATGCAACAAGTGTATTGCTTCAAATAGGGGCAAAATGTAGACATGAAAAATTGACATCATGCATTAATCATATTTAATCATATTCACCTATCAAATAAATCAAGTTTATTTGATCAAACTCCTAAAAATCCTCCATTTAATTAAATAAATCCAAATGTTTAATTAAATCTCTAAATATTTTTTATCTTCTCATTCAATTGAAATAAATCCAAAAAGTTAATTTGAATGTCACAATCACCTGATCATTAGCTTAATTAATCAAATCAATGATTAAAACTAAGCTTAATTCATGTCGCATCCTCTAGTTTTTCCCACTTGTACAATAAATCATTTATTTTGATTTATTAGAACTCTATTTTCCCCACAAAGCATATTCCCATAGAATATGCCCTCATTAACTCCATTTGTTTGACTTTTTTGTCGAAACAAATCTCCCTCCCAAAACTCTCAACCATATGCATTTAATGCTATTTTTAAATTTTAAATCTCCCCCTCTTTGGCATATTGATCAAAATGTGCACAACCCTCATCCTCTCACATCTTGTCATTGGCTCATGAATGATCCCACATTCATCCAAATCCTTCAATCTTTCAACCTTGAATCTATAAATGGAAAGCATTTCTACTCCAAATGGGCACACCAACACTACTACACAACTGGATCTAGAATCTTAGCATTTGCACTATCACTTGCATCTTTGAATTCTTGCTTATCAGGGGGTGGCAAAGGGCATCCTTTCCACATCATAAGGGGCACCACTTCTTCTATGGGATAGGTATGAATATTGTTTGAATGTGCTTTCAAGTTTGCTTCTTTGGTCTTTTAGAGTTTTGTTTAGCATGTTAGACATGATTCATTATCTCATAGGGAGGCTTTGGTTTTCTTTGTTTAAAGTAGAATAGGCATGCTAATGTTGTTCTTGAGCAAATGCAGAAAAAGGTCTCCACAAAAACATGACTTATAAATTCCACTTAATATTTGGGAGAGATTTTCTTCCTATAACTCAATGGCTGCCTTCCTATATATGCAACTTGAATCTTTGTTTGTTGTATATTGACAAGAAAAATAATAAATTGGCTACATATTTATCAAAAAAAGGTATAGGTATGAGTGTATGAGTTTAGAGGTAAAGTTTATAATACTAAAAAAAATATAGGTTGAGTGACAAAGTTTAAGGAAAAATACTTGTGATATTGTACAAGTGTATAAGCAATATAATGAGTTTGAATTCTTATTATTTGATTTCCTATTTTTATTTTATTTTTTGAGTCAATTGTGATTAGTTGTCATTACTAATGTGTGGTTATATTTAGGAGTGAGTGCCTTATGCTAAGGGTTAAACCCATTGGTTTTATGCTTGAAATATAAAAGGTTTAGTGAACTACATGCTCAATTGTAATAGATTTATTTTCAACCTTATATTTTGTAACTTTGTTTTTCCTACTTGGTTTCTATTATTTTTATCTAACCTAGTAATGTTAGCCTTTGAGACTCTATAGGCTTGCAATGAAGCTTCAAAATCTCCTAGGATAATTACTTAGTAAAACAATAGCATATAACATGCACATTTATTGGGTCCTAATAAAATCCTCTAACTTTATTTACACCCTTCAAATTTAAATTTTGAAGAGTCCCTTTACTTACACTAGTATGATTAAAATATCTCGCTATTTTAACCAAATATCGTGTGTACCTTTTTCTTTTACATTTTTATATCACTTTATTATTTCTACTATATCAACCATGTGTACTTCCCATACCTATATTTGACTCAAAACAAATTATTACTATCTACATTATATTTTTTAAATAGAAAAATTGATGAGCTATGACAAGTATTTTATTTTGTAGAAAGCTTTGATTTTAAAGCACTTATGCATCTCAACTCCAACCCTTTTTCATGCACCAAATATTATAGTGAATCCACCTAATAAAAGATGTCTCAATTACATTATACATTATAATGGAAGGCCTTTATAAATACCTGATGATTTTGTTGGTAGCAACAATGCATCATTATCAAAAGGAATCTAGTAAATGGTTCTAAAAATATCAAGTAGTGTTGTACTTAAATTGTAAAACTTTGGTGTAAACTTATTTTTGCTTGTTAACGACACTAGATTTGGGGTTAGGTATCTCCCCCTAGGATTATGAGGCTTTGACACAATACAAGACTATGTGTTATAAGAAAATTATAGCTTCATGACCTTAGCAAGGCCAACATAGTGAATTTCATTTCTTTTGATTCACATATGCAAAGTTATTTGTAGAGGATTTAGAATGCTAGAACTAGTAAACACTTGAACCCACTTTTCAGCATGGTTACAAACACCAATACTCACCTATATCACATTAATTACACTATCTTGTTTCTTAAATACTAAAGTGATAAATTGGGTCACAATTTGATTATTATTTAAAAAATCATAATATGCTTGCACATGGTAAGGTATTTATTTAGATGTGAATCCTCCTATGTAAAATATTGATCACCTTGCTTTACCTATTATTTAAATTTTATATGATTGATGTGTGGCCAAAATTAATGAGAATCTAAGAAACAATATCATGTTCAAAAAATACAACAAGAATAATAATAATATGTGAGCCTTCTTTTTCTACTCCTTTTAATATAAAATATTATACACCAATCTTTCAACCAAATTTTTATATGTTATTAATAGAGACCCATCTTTGTACAAATATTTATCATTATCATCCCCTAAATAAAATGAATTAGCTAAATCCTTTTGAGTTTCGGCCCCCATTCGAGAATACTAGTGGTTTTTCTTGTTCCTCGCCACTAAAATCCCATGCAATAGCAAAATAGAAATTCCATATCCTCATCCCTCACTTAAATTTAACAAAAGAATAAATTTAAATCCTACTTAACAAGATCATTAATCCGCCTGAATTTTGGTGATCCTTCTGTAGGAAGATGTTCTTGGTTTTAATGCTTGCTTAGCTTTTTATATATATGTTTCTTGAAATCTTTGCCTGAGTCAAACCTTTGCATTGGATCTTTATAAACAACCACCAAATTGTCACAATTAATTGCTTTAATATCCACTATATTATCACCAAACCATTGCGTAAACTTGGTCACACTATTACAATAGAAATTTTTTTCATTGGAAAAAAGAAGTGAAAACAGATTACAAATTGCAGAGGTTGCATAGAATAGATGATGTCCAACAACATAAAAAACAATAAGAATCTATAGCTGATAAAGCTGTCCAACATCCAAACATTAAAAAACAGCATTGAATTAAAATAGACAATGATATCCATGGCTCAATCAAAAACTTACAAATAGACCTTACAAATACTTAAAATTTAAAAACTAATAAAAATAATATTAATATAAAACCAAAGCATTAAACTAACAAGAAATAAATGTACATACTCATAAACTCAAAATTTATACATACTTCCACCAAGGGATATTCTGGTCCCTTGGTGGAAGTATGTTTGGCATAAGTTGTCCTGGCCCAAGTGCAATTTCTTCATGTGGTTGGTGGCTCATAACCGGTGTCTTACTTGGGATAATTTATGCAAGCGGGGTTTCCAGGGTCCGTCTTTTTGTGTGCTGTGTCGTGAGGCTGAGGAGTGTGCTTCTCATCTCTTCTTCCAATGTTCCTATGCTCGGGAGATTTGGCATTTTTGGTGGCAGGTGTGGAATATGCCCTGTCGGCATGTTTCTTCTTTGGTTGAGTTCGTGGATCATGGGAGTAGGGCCCCTGTTTCTACTCCCTTTCTTCAAGCTGCTTGGGCGATTGGCCCTTCGTTCATCATTTGGAATCTTTGGTTGGAGAGAAATCAACGTATTTTTCAGGATATGATGATGGGGGCCCCTCGCTTGTGGTGGAAAATTTTGCATTCTGTGGGAGAAACGATTGCGGCCAAGTGTGATCTGTCTGATCCGATTGCTCCTTTAGATGTTGGCTGTTTCAACCTCCTTCACATCAGCAGCTTAAGCGCAACAGGTGTAGGCATCCTACTCCGAAGGTGAATAGGGAGGGAAGATGGTCTCCTCCTCCTCAAGGCATCCTTAAAATTAACACGGATGGCTCTTCTCGTGGAAACCCTGGTCATGCTGGAATTGGTGGTGTTGGTCGGGATAGTTCTGGGGATGTTCAATTTATTTTCTCTATTTATAAGGGTCTTCATACTAATAATCTTATGGAGGCTTAGGAAATTTTAATGGCTGTGGAGCATGGCAGTAAGTTGGGGTGGCGCAGGATTATATGTGAATCTGATTCCCAGGTTGCGGTGAACTTGTTGAACAGGCGGAGGTTAGAGGATGTTAGTTGGCACCTGGCTTTGATTATTGATCAAATTCTCAATCTTTGTGTTTCTCTTGAGTTTTTTACTTTCACTCATATTCCTAGGGAGTGGAATGGTGTTGCTGATTGTTTGGCCAAATGGGCTTCTGATCATATTCATGATTGGCATTTGGTTGATCGGGGTCAATTACCCCCTGATTTGTCTCAATAGTTGGACCATTTGGTGGAGCTTGATAAGGCTATGTAATGTTTTGGCTCTGTAATTTCCTCTTGTTTTAATAAATTTTTACCCCTCTTTTATGTTGAGATTAAAGAAGAAAATATGAGTATTTTACCTTGGTGGGGTGCGGGAGAGAGGAGATTCCATTCGAACAGATCAATGTGAAAGCGAAGTGATTTGGAGATTGTGCAGTATCATAATCTTGTTTTTGCAAGTGCAATTTGGTTGAGAGAAGCACTAAGAATTGACTGTGGCAAGTGAATAATATTGCAGCAAAGGAAAGCATTTCTACATAGAAAATTGGTGAGAAATTTTCAATTTTTTCTAATCTGGGTGTTAAAGATTTTTGAAGTTTTTTTAATTCTCATCTCAAAAAGAGGTAATTTAATATAATGGATTTCATTGGTATTCCTCTACCTGAAATTAAGTTAAATGGAAAGAATTATTATGATTGGGAGTCTCACATGGAGATTTTTCTAACTGTTCAAAATTGTTATGAAATTGTTAATGGTAGTGAAAAGAGACCAGCAAGTAGTGGAAAAGATCAAGAAGATTGGGATACCAAGGACAAAAAGACACCAGCATTAATCAAGTCTACACTTTCAAAAGAAGTTTTTTCAGAAGTTCGCAATGAAAGAAGTGGAGTCAAAGTATGGGAAATTTTGAAGAATACATATCAAAATTCAGGTGATGTATGGATCCTATCTCTCACTACAGAATTATATAATATGAAATTATCAAGTTCACAAGAGTTAACCCCTCATTTAAGTAAATTAAAGGAAAAGAAAAATGAGCTTGCTTCTCTTGGAAAAGATATTGATGATAAAGATTTTGTGCAAATAGTTCTACAAAGTCTTCCAGGATCTTATCAATCATTTATAAGGGGACTAGATACTGTAGATAAATTAAAGAGTATTAAATCTGAAGAGTTATGTGCTAAGCTAGTGCAAGAAGAAAAACGTCAAATTAAAGAAAGAGAGTCATTTAATGATGAATCTCAAGCATTCATAATGAAAGGGAAACAAAATTACAAAAAGTCACAAGAAAATTAGTTTAGAGAAAGAAATTGGAAGTATGAGAATAAAAATATCCCATCTAAGGATTATAATAAAAGTAAGTGGAAATGTAATTATTGTGGTAAGTTAGGTCACAAAGCAAATGAATGCTATAAAAGGAATAGAGATGCGAAAAGGAAGCCAAATAAGTTCACAAAATCTTTTGATTATAAAAGTAATGTTTTTTGTGTTGCATTTAAGGCAAATAACTCTTTTAAGGATGACTGGGTAATTGATTCTGGTGCTACACAACATATGTCTCATAATAAGGAACAGTTCGAATCAATAAGTGAAAGCAATGCAGAGAAGATATATTTGGGAAATAACAGTGCTTTAGAAGTTAAAGGGACTGGAAATGTTAAAATTGATAATGGTGTGTTTAAAAATGTGAAGTTAGTTCCAGAATTGAAGACAAATCTTCTTTCTGTATCTCAAATTGCTAATCAAGGGTATAAAATAGAATTTTACAATGACAAATGTTTAATCAAGGATGTGAGTAATAATTACAAAGTGACTACAATTGGTAAAATGGAGAATGGGTTATATAAATTTCAAGAATTCACTTCTAAATGTGGAAATGAGAATATGTGTGCTATTGCCAAATATGATGATATGAGCAGGTTATGGCATGAGCGTATGGGACATATCAACTATCAAAGTCTCAAACTTATGGAGAAATTATATATGGTGCATAGGCTTCCAAAAATCTCATCAAGTCACAAAGTGTGTGAAGGATGTGCAATGGGAAAACAACATGTGGAAAGTTTCCCACAAGGTAAATCATGGAGAGCAAAAACTCCTTTACATTTGGTTCATAGTGATGTAATGGGTCCTTTTAGAACACCATCACTTGCAGGATCAAGGTATGCCCTCACGTTTATTGATGATTGCACTAGAAGAATTTGGGTGTATTTTCTAAAAAGAAAGGATGAAGTGTTTGATAAATTTAAAGAGTTTAAGGCATTGAGTGAAAATCAAAGTGGAAGATCTTTAAAGATAATAAGAACAGATAGAGGTATGGAATATATGAACAAAGCTTTCTTGGATTTTTGTAAACAACATGGTATAAAGAAGGAATCAACTGTCTTCTACACACCCCAACAAAATAGAGTTGCAGAAAGAAAAAATAGAACTATAATAGAAATGGTTAGATGCATGCTTCATTCTAGAAATATAGAAGCTAAATTTTGGGCTGAAGCAATTAGTACTACAGTTTATATTTTGAATAGAACACCTACTAAGGCAGTTTTAAATATGACACCTGAAGAGGCATGGAGTGGTAGAAAGCCTACAGTATCTCATTTTAGAGTCTTTGGTTGTAATGCATATGCCTACATTCCAGATGAAAAGAGGAATAAGCTTGAAAGGAAAAGTGAGAAGTGCATAATGGTTGGGTATAGTGAGGAGTCAAAAGGATATAGATTATATAATCCTAAAACAAATGAAATTCATATTAAAAGAAATGTATGGTTTGATGAAGATATTGAAAGTGAACATTCTCCTAGATTATCTTACTTTCCAATTTTGATTGATGAAGATAAGTCTACTAATGATCCAAATGAAGGTGTGCAATCTTTTGCAGGAGGAGAAGGAACACAAGTTGAAGCATCAAGTGAAAGTGATAATGAAGACACACAGAAGACTAGAAGCATCCATGAAATCTACCAAGAAGGATCTAGAAATATGTTTGCTAACTATGCTCTTATGACTAGGGTGATGCAGGTTGACACTCCAAGTACATATGAGGAAGCAAAAGGAAAAGAAGAATGGGAGGTAGCAATGCAAGATGAATACAATTCTTTGATGAAAAATAAAACATGGGAATTGACATCTCTTCCAAAAGGTAAAAGTGTGGTTAGCTGCAAGTGGACCTACAGAACAAAGTTCACTTCAGATGGAGCTATTGAAAAACATAAGGCAAGGCTAGTGGCTAGAGGCTTCTCACAAACATAAGGTATTGATTATACTGAAACCTTTGCTCCAGTTGCTAAAATGAGTTCAATTTGAACAATAGTTGCTCTAGCTGCAAAATTTGGTTGGAAAATCTTTCAAATGGATGTAAAAAGTGCTTTTTTACATGGTGATTTAAAAGAAAAAATTTACATGCAACAACCACCAGGATTTGTTAAAAGTGGTGAAGAACATCTAGTGTGTAAATTAAAAAAATCATTATATGGTCTTAATCAAGCCCCAAGGGCATGGTACTCCAAAATAAATGAGTACTTTATTAATGCAGGATTTAAAAGAAGTAAAGCTGATCCAGATGTGTATGTAAAGCATAGTGATGATAAAGTTGTTGTTATTGTATTATATGTGGATGACTTGATTATTACAGGAGATCACACACACAATATTGAAATAACTAAGGATCAACTCAAACAAGCTTTTGAAATAACTGATCTAGGGTTGATGCACTATTTCTTGGGCATGCAATATGGCAAGAAAAAGGAAGGATCATGCTTTCTCAAACTAAATATGCTCTTGATGTATTGAAAAGATTTAATATGAGTGATTGTAAACCATCTAATACACCATGTGAAGTAGGATTAAAATTGAGTGCCAACTTTGATCAAAAGAAGGTGGATGGAAAATAGTATAGACAATTAGTTGGGAGTCTTTTGTATCTTACTATAACTAGACCAGATATTGCATATGCAGTTGGTATTGTATCTAGGTACATGGCAGATCTACACATTGAACATTGGAAAGCAGCTTAGAGAATACTAAAATATATTAAGGGTACTTATCAACTTGGCATTGAATACAAATATGGAGGAGAGCCTACTTTAGTTGGGCATACAGATTTTGATTATGCAGGTGATATTGATGATAGAAAATCGACTTCGGGATATATCTTTCACCTTGGATCGAGACCAATTTCTTGGAGCAGCAAGAAGCAAGCAACTGTATCACTATCATCTACAGAAGCTGAATATATTGGTTCATCAAAGGCATCTCAAGAAGCATTGTGGCTTAGAAGGCTACTTGAAGAAACACACCATCGACAAGGATCTCCCACTACTATATTTTGTGATAATCAAAGCACCATCAAGCTAGCAAAAAATCCTGTATATCATGCTAGGTCTAAGCATATAGAAGTGCATCATCATTTTGTTCGGGATCTAATTGAAAATCAAGAGGTGGAGCTACAATTTTGTGGGACAGAGGATCAAATTGCAGACATCTTTACAAAAGCATTGTCTGTTGTAAAATTTGTCAAACTAAGAAACTTGTTACATCTCAGAGAAGTTGCTACTCTCTCCAAATAAACATTATGGGGAGGTGTTGGAAATAATGTTTATTTTTTACTACAGTGATGGAGTAGGTGCATCATTAAATGCAGATTTCTCCAGACTTCTCTCACGTCAGATCCTCCAGGCTTCTCTCAAACCTTCCAGCGTCTAGACATTTCCAGCACCGACCTCCAGCTTCTCTATGCATCGGTTATCTTCCAGAGATCTCCTGGAGATTTATAAATACCTTTTCCCTGTCAATACGCATGTGTAGAAAACAGCTATATGCTGCTCCAGTGAATGAATATAATCTGTTTTTCTGTGCAATATAATTTATTCTGTCAGTTTTAAATATGTTCTGTTTTTCTTAATACTCTGTTTTTTAGTTCATCACTCTTTGAACAGCTGAGGCTGGCAAGAAATGGCAACTCCCCAATCTCTCGGCGTTCATTAATGGCTACTCGGCGCAATTCTCTGCACCCCTGAAGTGTAAGTTTGGTGACTGTAGTTGGCATTGTTATGTTGTGAAGCTTCTCACAAGAATCAATAGCAATTATCTTCAAGCTGCTGCGCATGGCAAAACTTGGTAACTCCTCTAGCTCATGACACTCACAAACGGACAGGTCTTCAAGCTTTGTGAGATTGCCGTTGGCGGACAACATTTGCAATCCTCTGCACCTTCGTACTGCGAGTTTGATAAGTGTAGTTGGAAGTATTATGTTGTGCTGCTTCTCACAAGAGTCAATTGCAATTATCTTCAAGCGGCTCGGCATGGCAAAACTTGGCAACTCCTCTAGCTCATGACACTCACAAATGGAAATGTCTTCGAGCTTTGTGAGATTACCGTTGTCGGCCAACATTTGCAATCCTCTGTACCTTCGCACTGTGAGTTTGATAAGTGTAGTTGGAAGTATTATGTTGTGCAGCTTCTCACAAGAGTCAATTACAAGCATCTTCAAGCAACTCAGCCCGGCGAGAATTGGTAACTCCTCAAGCTCAGGACAGTCGCTAATGGACAAGTCTTCAAGCTCTGTGAAATTGTCGATTCCTGCAACCATTTGCAATCCTCTGCACAGCTGTACTGTGAGTTTGATGACTGTTGTTGGCAGTGTTATGCTGTAAAGCTTATCACAAGAGTCGATCGCAATCGTTCTCAAGCAGCACAGTTCCGCAAGACTTGGTATCTCATCAAGCTCCTTACACTCACTAATGCACAGCTCTGTAAGATTATTCATTCCTGCTATGCTTGGCAAATGCCTGCAATGTTTCAGAATTAGTTTAATGAGTTTTGTTGGCAGTGTTATTTTTTGCAGCTTATCACATGATTCAATATTAATCTTCTCCATGCAGTAAAGTCCCGGGTAATCAGTTATGGACAACTCCTCAAGCTCGGGACAACCGCAGATCGATATCAATTCCACATCAAAGTTACCTGACACTATCTTCAGATTCTGACATTTATTCAACAGAAAAGACTTCAGCTTCCCACAACCATCAAATGTAATGCTCTGGAGAGAGTTCATACCCTCAAGATACAAACTAAGCCCAAGCCGCCAACACTTCGAAATAATCAGTTGTACAAGATTATTGAAATGAGATATTTCTGACACAGTTTCCAGTTTTTTACAAGAATCGAAGTGAAGAATCTTCAATGTTCTTGGCAATTTTACTTTCTGCAGCCTCTTACACCTGAATACGTGAATCTCCTCCAGGCAAGTTAACTGTTCCACAACTTCAAGCTTCGGGCAATCGGATATCGACAGCTGCGTCAGATGGCCCAGATCAAAGCTACACGACACTTCTTTCGAAATACCACATTCAGCGACCTTTAGGCGGCTAAGATTCCAGCATTCATCAATTGTAACACTTTCCAGACTTCTTAGACCAAAAGGAACACACAACTCCTCAAGATCAGGACACTTACTAATATATAGCTCTGTAAGCTTTGAAAGATTTCCCATTCCTGCCAATATTCGCAATTTTCTACACCTTTGGACAGTGAGTTCGTTGAGTGTCGTGGTAGTGTTATGCTGTGCAGCCTTTCACAGGGATAAATTTCAATCCTGCTCAAGCAGCTCAGTCCGGTGAGAATCGGCAGCTCCTCAAGCTCAGGACACTCACTAAGGGATATCTCTGTAAGCTTGGGAAGACTTCCGATTCCTTCTACCATTTGCAATTCTGTAGACCTGTGCACTGAGAGTTTGTTGAGCATCGTTGGCTGTGTTATTCTGTGTAGCTTCTGACAAGACTCAATTTCAATCCTGATCAGGCATCTCAGTCCCGCAAGTCTTAGTATCTCATCAAGCTCCTCACACTCACTAATGCACAGCTCTGTAAGTAATTCATTCCTGTTATACTTGGCAAATGTCTGCAACGTTTCAGAATTAGTTTAATGAGTTTTGTTGGTAGTCTTCACCAAGTATTCGAAACTGTTGTTCTTCAAGCTCCTCTTCTGCGTGCTCTTTAAAGACTGCGATCAGCAATACCAGCGACCTCTAACCTTGAACGCTTCAGCATGAAAATTCCTTTTGATTGGATGAACTTGCATCTGCAATCTTGAGCTAAAATCTTCAGGATCAACTAAACATGCTCTGATACCAATTTGATGGTGGCAGAAGAAATAAACCAGAAAAGATAGACCGAATGCTACAACAAACAATCACACTAGTTTTATTTATATTAAAACGTTGACAATGTATCTCTATTTATAGAGGACTTCAAACGTACGAGTCTCAACTCAAATGAGGAGACAAAAGCAAACAAGGAAACTACTACATAAGAGAACATGAAATGTGGAGAAGAGAGTAGGAGATGTGGAAACAATTAAAACATATTAATAGGCAACGTGGGAAGCAGTTAGAGACGTGGAGAACAGATCAAGCGATGTGGAGAATGGTCTAACAAATTTATAGGAAATAGTTTGACAGCAAACTAACAAACTTAACAGCGAATGAACAGACTTCAGTTCTTGAATTAGACTATTTCAACACTCCCTCTTAATTTCAACCATATATGCTTCAACATTTTCCATTTTCAAACTATCTTCAAGATCTCTAGATGCTTTCTCAACTTTCTTTTCAACTGCTATGAAAGTCTTTCCATTTCTTTGTTCGACAACTTCACGTGCCTTCACTTTTCCTTTTATGATTTCTCCTTCAACAACTGCAGCTATATCTTTTTCTTTCATTGATTCTTCTCTTTCAACTGCAATGGTTCCTTATACTAGCTGGAACAATTCACAACATATAATCTCTGGTTGTAGACCATTCTTTAAACTTTGTGATCTTTAGCTTTTACGAATTCCACCTCTTAGACAACATCGATTTCTTCCTTCAGCAATATTATTTTTTTATCATTTGAGCAACCTTTTTATGGCCACGATCTGTTTGGACTGTGCAAACAATCTCTTCTCACCTACGACTTTTAGTTAAGCCCTAACTCACCTTCTTTTCTTTGGTAGGATCTTTTATGATCTCCTCCTATCTATTTGTGATTTCACTTCACCTCAGTTGCGGTTGACATTTCAATGATCTTCAAAATCTCTCTTCTTAAATTGTCTTCAATGCTACTTCAATGTTGAGATAGTTGTTGGAATGGTTGGGATTACATTTTCAACCATCTCCTCCTTAATCACAACTATGAATTCTGATTTCTTTCTTGGTTTCTTTCATTGATGCTTCAACATCTACAATCTTCAATCTTCAACTTTTAGGAATCAAACCTAAGAAATCCCATTTTGCTGTTGGGATGCTCTACCCATGAGCTCTGGCCCTTTCTAGTAACCAGTCCATTGTAGGTTCAGGTGTGATGTACTTATTTTATCTACACCTCTCATAGAGTCACAATGTTGGTGCTCGAAGATCCTAGCTTAAATTGGCTCTGTTGACCTTATTCACAAACCTTGCGACAAGTGATTTCAGATGACCACAAACTATCATATTGGTGGTTTTAGATTACCACGAACTCACATACTGCTGGTTTCAGATTACCACAAACTCATTGACAGGCAGTTTCAGATTAACTCAAACTAGCATGACGGGGAAGCAAATGCATATGTGAAAATCAAAATGGTATACTCCTCTGATTTTTTTTCTTATCTCCTTTGTCAACACCTCTCCTTACTTGTACATCAAATTCTTCAACTGCTGAGGTAGTTTCTTCAAGCACTTGACTGATGGTCTTCTGACCTTTTCTTTTTCTTTTCAGCTTCAGAAGTCGTCAGGAGCTGGGCTTACTCCTTCGGCTTTAATATTGATAGCCTTCATTTACAGCCTCATTAACTTGAGATTCCTTTACCCTTCAGCCTCCTTGCTGGGTTTATTCTAAGCAATCTGGACAGATGGCTGCGACCACTAATCCATCAGATTCAGCCTCCTTTTAGCACTGGCTTGCTTCCATGAACACTTCAAATTTGGGCAAGTTTGAATGGGCCGAGACCTCTTCCACACTTTGACTCTGCTGGAGCCTACTTTGGCCCAAATTTCAGCAACACCTTGTAATCTTCTTTCACCTCTTCCTGGTGATGACAATTCTTCTGCAACTTCTATTTTGATAGATGAAAAATCTATCCCTTCTTCCTGACTTCAGCTACGGCTGGAGCGACTACATTAGGTCTCTCCTAGATCTTCTAATCTCCAATGACAACGATCTCTTCTTACAAAGCAACAACCTTTCTTCTTAACTTCAATGATTTCCTTTTGAAAACCTTTGGCACTAATGTATAACCTGCAATAATAAAAACAAACAAAATCTTTAGTTTTGACTTGCAACACTTTCCAGTTACGGCTGGCTATGATCTCCTTTTGTTGGCTCTGCACTGTGTCAACATAAAATTATTTGCTTGGAAGCTGGAGCTTCTCTCAACAACTGGCAACTCTTCACTATGGTTACATCTCAATCGATCTATATAGGGATCTGCCTTCCTAAACAACGATCTCCCTTGAAACTCAGCATTGATAAAACAAGAAAGAATCTCCTCCAACAACAACGACATTTACAGATCCAATTCAAATTTTATTACACTGGTTGGGCCTTCTTCAATGCAAATACCAAGGCTCTATTTGTTTACACCTCCAATCTCATCTTTTCAACTGTTATTGGTGGCTTCTCTGATGGCTCGAAAAACTCTAATTAGCGGCTTGACTCACACTTATAGCGACAGCCTTGGCAGCGATTTCAAACACATCACTGTTGGGGTGATCTCCTTTGAATAAAAATGTCTTCTTCCAATGCTACGAGCTCTTGATCCTAGATCTTGTGGCTTACTCTTTATTAGCAGCAACATCGACCTTCTATGCTCCAAATTGATGGCATCAACCTTCTTTTTCAAAATAATTCAGCAATAATTAATTATAATTTGAGAATAAATTAAGAAATATATATATATATATATACAATTTTTTTAATTTCTTTGCATTCAAGTAATTTGATTTTCTAAAATCATATTAAATTCTAACTTCGAAAAATCATAAAGTATTTTACATGCTTATTTTTATATTTTTGAGTTGAGTTGAGTTGTTCTTAATTTGAATAACCAATCATAAGGCAAATAAATAATCAAAACAACAAAATATTTGCAAAACTTAAATAATTCAACAATCAAAACAATCAAAGACTAAAATTTAAATTTAAAAGTATTCTTTATATTTTATGTTTCTTCATTTTTACATACAAACTTTTTTATATTGTAAAATTAAACTAAATTCTAATTTAAAAAATATAAAATATTTGATGTTGATAAGTTTTAAATTTATTAATTATGATGATATCCAAAAACTAAAAAGATTCAAAATAACCAAATAGATTAATTACAAGTGACAATACACTGATCAATACTAACATGAAAGTTGCATGAAATTTTATTTGAACATCTATGAATCTTTTGACTTATACTTTATAGGTAATTGATAAATAATAGTTTAGATTGTATATTTTGTTAATAGTTTAATGATATTTGTATTGTGAGATTAAAATAATAATTTAAGAGTAAATGTTAAAACTAGCATTTATTCATTTTTTATATTTTATCTATATAGAAAGAGAGAGAAAAAAATTAATAAATATCAATATTAGAGTAAAAATCAACACAAAAATTAAAAGAAAATGTTAAAAGATTGAATATTTTATGAATATTTTAATAATTATTATTTTGAAAATTTTAAAATTAATTTTAAAAAAATCTCCATTAAAATATTGTACTTTACTGAATGGTGGTCATATAAACAAGTAAATAAATGAATAGAATGGAAAATATAACAAGTATACAAATTTTGAAGAGTTAAAAAAGATTCTTAAAAATTGCTAAATATTTTTTTGATTATGGTCTTTGTGGCAGAAAAACCTTGAAAAGTTGCTATAAAAATTTTATGTTTCTTGAAAATCTATTTTGTAGCCAATAAAATTGAGGGAAATTAATTTTTTAAATTTGAAAAGTTAAAAATCTTGCATATTTATTTAACTATATACAAATATCTATCAAATAGAACATAAAAATGATTTTTTATTCGTTAAAAATAGACTTATTACTCACTAGTTAAAACACAGGTGATGCCTATAATTTCTTTGCAGGAACTAAAAATGTCAAAATCTTAAATTTATTTTTAAAAATATTTTAAAAATTAGAAAAAATTATATTTAATCTTGAAAAAGTTATATTTTGAAGAGATTATTAAATATTATAAATCATATATATTAATATAAAGTAAAATTAGAATGAATTATTTCAATTCTAAACTAATTTATATTTTTATCATTAACATTATATATGTCTACAATAATTTTTTATAGTTTAATAATAATTTTAAGTGTCATATATTTAGGGTTATATAAACATATAGCAAGTCAAATAATACTGTCTAATAAACTTTTAGATTGTAATATATGATCCAAAATGCAAAAAAAGAACAAATACACCATCAAATTCCAATCTTGTACCCACCAATTCCAAGGAAGACGTCGTATCAGATAGAATTTTACATTTTGTTACCTGAAACGATTCCAAAAAAAATTCACTGAATCCCAACTCCATGTAGCATCGACAAACCGATTTTCGCCATGATTTTCGGAAGTGGTACAATTTCTAAAGTATATTTTCGCTTTTGGATGGTCAAAGAAAAAACCGTAAGGCATTTTTTCATTTAATTTTATTGCATTTTTCTCCTTTTTGTCTGGTGCGATGGTTTGTAGAAACTGGTAGGTTGAAAAAAGGGTTGTAGAAATATTTTGTAGAGTAGATGTGTGCGATAGGGCAGTGGAAGTCGATGTGTTGCAGAGTCAGCATACAATTGTAGATCACGCCTTACATTTATGTGAAAAATTGAGGCCAGATAAGGTTTCATCTAATTTTTTGGGTAAGTTTTCAATGTATAAATTAAAGGTTGGTATTAATTTTAATATTTAATATTAAATTTAATATTGTTTGTTAAATTCAATATTGTTCATAAAATTATATATTGTTAATTAAATTTAATAAAATTATATTGTTTGTTAATTATATATTTTTTTTGTAAAAATAAATTTTATTGATTAAAATTAAAATATTGCATAAATGGTTAGTCATCAGAGGAGTACAAAAAAATCTGCTCATCTTGAATTACTTTTTATCCACCAAATTTGGTGGGAGATTGCAAATCCATTTTAATCCTATTCAATTTTTCCATGAGGATTTTATTTTTCTAGTTTTGTACTTCCTGCCAATCCTCCCCATCTTCCTTTATTTGCATTCCTATGGGTTTTGCAATTTGAGCTGAAACATGTGGATCGCTTCCACCGCTCATTGCAGGTGGCTTCCGATCGCACTTTGGTGAAGATGCAGCAATTGAATTTGAGGTTGTAATCTGAGGATTCACTTTTGAGAGACTATCAGATTGTTGAGGTTGCCTTTGAGCCAGACATGTTTTTGTGCAAGGTTTCATAGCTGGTAGTGCTAAACCTTTCCTAGACTCAAAAATTGGGGAGAAAGCAAGCTTTTGAGAAGGTTTAGCCTTTTTCTCTCACATCTTTGAAGATACTTTGATTGACTAATGATGAGGCAAACCACCAACCCACCAGGACTATTGATTGGGATTTTTAATGATTCTGAAGCAGGAGTTGGCCATTTGACCCATTTCAAAACAATTTCTACATTGGAAGGGTAAGCCTTCATAATCTAAAAGTTGCGTCCAACTGCGATCAGTAAACTTGAATGTGATATCTGTAGGAAGACCTCTTGTGACATCAATGTCAACAAAGATACGGGAAAAAGTTGTGGGTGAAATTAGTTGTGTCTGAATCCACTGCAATGAAGCTTCCCAATGAGTCCCCAATTGCTTGGAAGAAATTTGCAAACCAAAATTGTAACAGAATATTCGAGAGGCGAATCCAAATCAGATTAACAGAGAACAATGCAATATCAGCATTAAAATTTGGAAACCACGGTTTGAATAGGAATAAGTTTTTCCCCAACACCATTTCTCTTGTAGAATGACATCCCTGTCCTGAATGTAATCAAACACCACAATAAAAAACCCTTGAGCGCAGGGGTAAACTTCTACATTGCCTTTGAGCGTAGACAACCATGTTGATGAAATCCAATCATACAGATCTGGTAATTTTGGCCACAATTGGTTGAAATAACCAATCAATCTATCAGAGGAAAAATACTGCTCACCTACCTCAACCTCCTTTTTGAGCTTCTCCCAAAAAAACCAGAACACGTGAGGAGGAAGCCTTTCTACTGAAGGTTTTTGGGTAACTCTTGGAGATCCCACTCACATTAGAAACTGAGTTATCTTTCAATGAGCAGGCATCCCACTTCTTAGATTTAAACCTTTTTCCTTGATTCAGACCAACAACCAAATCCCTAAATGACAAACTATGTGTAGACTTTGAATCTATTGATCCCTAAGATCCAACCGTCGGGAGAAGAGATATTGAGTCATTTGTAATGGAATTATCTATGCTTTGCAGCTCTATAGCCCTAGCCAAGTTAGGGCACGCCATTGGAAGCCTTGAGATCTTGACAACCATCCCAAACATTAGAACCCCAACCTTGGCATCGAGAGAGGGTGCAGCAGGGGCAATATCACCGCATTCGAGGTGTAAACCAGAGTCGAAGGCATGATGATGAAAGCAATTGTAGGAGTTGCAGTAATGGGCAACATTCGCGAAAATTAGCAAAGCTCTAATTGAGAATCAATTATGTTTTTTTGGGAGAAAAAATAATTAAATTTAATAATATAATTTTTCTTTTTAATAATATAATTATTATTATATATATAATATAATTTTTATTTTATTTGTTTTATAACTATTAATTTATTTATTATTAATATAATTCTAAATATTTATTAATTATTATTAATATAATTATTCTAATATTTATTATTTATTATTAAACATTTACAATTTTATTTATATTATATAATTTACAATAAATTAATTTTATTTTTTTTATTAAACTATAAATTATTAAAATAATAAATATAAATCAAGTAAATATATTGTAATTTTTATATATTATATAGTGTACTATTATCTCAATAATTAAATATTTAAAATTATAGTTACATTAATTTAATTTTTATTTTATAATAATAAAATTAAATATTTAACTGTTATTGTTTTATTTTTTATTAATTGTTATTTGAACTTGTTTTAGATAGCATAATGGCTAGCTCTATTGCTTGGCCCACTTTCAAAATTGACCCAAATTCACCTTTATAGAAACATGTACAAATGATGGAAAAAATTTAAGGAGGTGGAACATTCATTTGGATATTCACAAAGTGTAATGTGAGGTAGATAGCTTGTAAAAGTTCAATGAGGTGGAATATTTATTTGAATATCCACAAACTATAATGTGAGGTATACTAGCTTGTACAACCATATGAAACCCATTTATGTGTCATTCCCCTTTAGAGAATCAAAGCATGTCCAAGAAAGGATCGTAATGGGTTACTAGCTCAAAAAATAGCATAATCTATTAGAGAGAAAGAGGAAGGAGATGCAAGAATTTCTCATGGAACAAATAATCCTTTGAGGAGAGGAAGGGAAGGAGACCCCCCGCTTCTCCATCCCATAGTGTCTTTCTTGATGTCATAGTAGAAAGCCACCCATTTTTGGATAGATTGAAGAAGAACATGTTAATGTGAAGAGAATGAAGTGGCCATTAGAGCAAAAATTTAAGAATGATGCTAGAGAGATTACAGATCAAACTATTGCAATATTTCTATATGTAAATAGTTGTTTATTTAATTTTGTTGGATCACCATATTGGCAAGATATCTTGAGAAAAGAAAAAGAAGCTCCATAAGGGTACACAGGGTCACATTATGAGAAGGTGTGTAGGACACTACTAGAAAAAAAAGATTAAAAAACATAGACAATACATTGAATCCCTTTAAAAATTCATGAAAACAAATAAAGGTGTCAATTATTTCTTATGGATTGAAGGTGGCCTAAATCGACCATTAATCAATGTGATTGCAACATGCTCTAAAGGGATAATGCTTTTAAAAGATATGGATTGTTAGGGATGGGTGAAGGATGCACAATTTATTGCTAACATCCTTATACAATGCATTCAATACTTGGGTCCTTAAAATATTATCCAAGTAAAAATAGGCAATGCAAAGAAATTTGAAGCTATAGGTATGTTGATTGAGACAATTTAAACACATATTTTGGAGACCTTGTGTTGTTCACTTTCTCAACCTCATGCTACAAAAGTTGGGTGAGAAAATAAATTGATCAAAAAAATTTATGCTAAGTCTAAAGAGATCCATTTGTTCATCACAAACCATCAGATGTCTCGAGCCATCTTTAGAATATTTTCACAATTGGAATTGTTGAAGGTAATTGAAACACTTCAAGTTTTAAATTTTACATTTCACTTTAGTAATTACTAATAAGTAATTTTTTAAAAATAATTAGGCATGTCTTCTTTATATTTTAATTTTAATTTTAAATTTTTGAATAGGTTGCCGAAACCATATTTGCATCTAACAAAATCTTCTTGAGACAACTTATGAAGGTGTGGGAGCGACTTTCTAGCATGGAACCCTATCAGTCAAAGTTGATTCCTATGGAGGCAATCCATTACTAAAAGGGCAACAAATGTAAAGAAGATGGTCCTAGATAACACTTGGTGGGAACGAGTGGAATATCTTCATAGTTTCACTGAGCCCATCATGAGTATGATCTATTTTATTAACATGGATAAGCCATGTTTCAGAGAGGTGTATGATGGTATTGACTCGATGATAAAAAAGAAGAAGCCATATTTAATGAAAAAGCGCAAGATCTTGAAGAAAATATCTTTAAAGAGGTGCAAACAATTTGTGTTGAGCAATGAAATAATTTGACAACCCAATTACACTTTCTTGCATTTGCATTGACTCCTAAATTTTATAGTGATGAAATTCTTGCTATGTCATCATGGGTGCCACTATACATAGATATAGAAGTTGGTGATGGGTGTAGGAAAGTGCTTACTAAACTCTTCCCTAATCGTGAAATGGAGGATTGAGTTGTAAGTGAGTTTGTTGATTTTGTAGCCTTTGATAGTCAAAATTATTCTACTCTCTATGACAAGTATAAGAAGAATGTGTGTGCTTTGTGGTATGCCCATACATCACCACACCTCCAAACTCTTGTGATAAATTTTTTATCACAAGTAAGTTTCTTAATTTTTATTGCACTCTCTAAATTTATATTGTTTACTATTTTAAAAATAATAAAATTATTAACTTCAAACTTAAAGTTTTCTTTCCAATTTAATAATTGTAACCCTCTCCCTTTGTTTTAATAGATTGCTAGTTCCTCTCCATCAGAGTGAAATTGGAGTAGAAACTCTTTTATCCACTCAATGAAACACAACCAATCAACAACAAGTAAGGGAGAAGAGATAGTTTATGTGCATTCCAGCTTGCACCTTCTTACTCATAAAAAGAATGAGTACAACGAAGGAGGAACAAAGTTGTGGGATGTAGATCTAAAGAAAACTAATTTGAATATTTCAGCTACTACACAATCTTTACTTTTTATGGAGTTTTATACCCAAGATGTTTCTAGTGCAAATGATAGTCGGGTTGCATGTGGTTCTACTTATTTACCTACATCATCTATTGTCTATGATGATATTGGCGTTGATCTTCATGATGACCCATGTGATATCAATTATTAATTACATTATTTTATTTTAAATGTTGAACCAATGAACAATGAATTTAATATATCTGTCATAATATTCAAATTTTGACAAATTGATATCAAATTATATTAATATGTTGCATTTTAAATTGTAATATTTATGATAGTTCTATGTTTTGTTTTACATATATATATATATACTCAAACTTACCCAATCCCCCCAAAAAAATTGCTATACTAACATATCGCACCCACATATCCGTATTTGTACCATCCCTGTTTTGACAACTTAGATATAGTGTAAAAGACTATGCTTCATTTTGTAGCTTCAATCTACCATACCAGAAAATATTGTATATTTATTTTAATGCCTTAGAAACATATAAAGGAAAATTTCGTACACGTATGTAACAATTAATAATTTATTTTTGACTTTCCAAATTTAACTTTTAACATTCTTTGATTAAAATACACTGTTATATATTTTTTTAATCATTACTTTCAATAAGAAAGTAGATTTGAAATATTATTTTAATTTGGTGCACAGCAGAAATATGGAGGAGGAACAAGCATACCAATTTTTTAAGATCTTGAGGACGCCACAGGCAACTAGATTGGCTGAGCTGGTTTGCCATTTCTCTTCCCAAGTCCCGCAGGTGGTCATGCATTCTCAAAACAGGCGCGGGATTTTCTATTTCTTCAACAAGACACTTGTCCTTTAACGTTTGAAGTCCATTTTGAGCGCTCCATCCCGATGCCTTTCACACACTTATGGCTGTAGACTTCAATTGGTCAATAAAAAAGCATGTCGTGTCCATGAAAAAAAACAATTCCTGTGTCCAATGCGTCAAAGCTTATTTTAAGGCTTTTTCTATATCTCCATGCATTGTCCCACTAAGTTTTTGAAGCTCTGACCTCCGATGATTTTCATCTTGACCCTAAACATGGCTTCCCAGAACTGAAGAGAGAGGGGTAAGCCTCCACACATGCCTAAGAAGTCTTCAACAAGATCCTCATATCCGGTCGCTGGATGAGGTTGAGAGAAAGCGTGCCAACTGAAAAGATTCCTGGCGTCATCTTTATCCATTCCTCTTAAATGATAACTTACGTCAATTCCCTCGGCTATAAGGATCCCCACATCTCGGGATATGGAAACATACAACACTGATCACGGAAATCCCAGATTCTTCGGATGATCTCGTCGCAGATAGAAAGAGTCTTCTTCTTTAGAAACTTTGTTTTAGCTATTTCTATATTTTGTAGATCATTCTGTTTCCTCTCTCTGTAGCTGTTATTATTTAAAATCCCTTTACCCAACGTTCTGTATATGGGAGAATACATAGAGCATTTTTAGTCTTCACATGGTATCAGAGCAATGATCCTCTGCGTTGCAGCCTGCACACTTTGCTCTTCCTGCCTCTCACTCTGCAATCTTGAGTCTCCGTCATGGCCAACTCTACCACTAGTGCCGCCCACACACCCACCTCCCCACGCTCCCCACGCTCCCAACGCTCCCCAGCTCCACCCTCCTCTGCTCTCCAACCGGTTCCCCTTCACCATGCGATCTCTGTCAAACTAGATCGCGAAAATTACCTTCTCTGGTGCACGCAGTTCCTCCCGCTTCTCCAAGGCTATGACCTGGAAGGCTACGTTGATGGGACCATTGCTTGTCCCCCTCGTACTCTCTCTCCGATAGATCCGACGTCGAATCCTACCTATCTTGCCTGGCGCAAGCAGGACAAGATCCTTCTTAGATGGTTGCTCTCTGCCCTTGCTCACGATACTCTAGTGACTGTTGTTGGCCTTGATACCTCCGTGCTATTTGGCTTGCTCTAGAGAAGCACTTTGCTTCCCGTTCCAAAGCACGACTCATGTAACTTCATTGCGAACTACAGACCATCCGTAAGGGTGCTCTCTCCATGGTTGACTACCTCCAGCGTGCCAAACAATTAGCCGACACCCTTGCAGCTTCAGGATAAACCGTCTGCGATTCGGATCTACAGCAGATTATCTTGAGTAGTCTCGAGTCTGCCTACGATGCTGTCATCACTTCTCTGACAACCATGCTTGACACCATTGATATGCATGATTTTCAAGCCCAACTTCTCGCTTTCGAGATGCACATCGATGCCCGACAGGCCCTCCTTCAGCAGCACCCGGTGGCCAATGTCGCCACCTGTAATCATGCTCCCAATACTTCTTCTTAGCACAATAATCGCGAAAGGAACCACAATCATCGAGGCCATGGGAACAATAATCGTGGTCAACACCCTCCGTCCATGCCTATTCAGGCAACAGGACCGTGCCAGCTTTGCAGGCATAAGAACCACACGGCCAACACTTGTTGGTTCAGATTTGATAAAACCTATCAGGAGATGCCCCAATCGGCTCCCCCCCCCCCTCTGCATATGTGGCAGCACCCTATCCCTATCATCACTATGGCATCCCTCATCAACAGTCTTCTTCCTATGCATCGTCTCAGATTTTGGTCGATCCTAACTGGTATCCTAATAGTGGAGCTACTAATCATGTCACCCCGGATTTGAGTAACCTATAGATTCACCATGGGTATGATGGCCCTAACAAGCTTCGCATTGGTAATGGCTCTAAACTCTCTATTTCTCACATTGGTAGATCAAAAATTTATCATTCCTCATGTTTGTTTCATCTCAATGATATTTTGCATGTCCCTAATGTCACGACTAACCTTCTCTTTGTTTCAAAATTTGCCTCTGACAATGACGTCTTTTTTGAATTTCATCCACACTTTTTCCTTGTAAAGGATCGGTGCATGGGGCTGGTAGTTCTTCACGGGCAACATAAGGATGGTCTCTATCGCCTATCTTCAAGTGTTTCTCCACCCTCTCAGACCCCTTCTACAACCTTTGTTGGTGAACGAAATTCTCTTGAGAGATGGCATCAGCGTTTAGGTCACCCTATGCCATGGACTGCTAGGCATATTGTCGAAGTCAAGTCGCTTCCTATTAGTCAGAATAAATTGGGTCTTTGTAGTCCATGTCAAGTTAGTAAGAGTCACCAATTGTCATTTAATTTTAGTTCTACTACTTGCACACATCCTTTGGAATTAATTGTTTTTGATATTTGGGGTCCTTCTCCCTGTGTCTCTTATGATGGATTTCATTTTTATTTAATTTTTGTGGATATTTATAGTAGATATACATGGCTCTTTCCATTATCTCATAAATCAAATGCACTACCTACATTCATTAATTTCAAGACTAAAATTGAGAATCTACTTGGCCATAAAATCAAAACCTTCCAATCCGATAATGGGGGGGAATTTATTAAATTTAAACCCTTTTTGGCCTCCCAGGGAATCACCCAACGCTTTTCCTATCCCTACACCCCACAACAAAATAGTATAGTCGAGCGCTGACACAAGCACATTGTGGACACTGGTCTTACCCTCCTTCATATAACTTCAGTGCCCTTCACCTATTGGAATGATGCATTCCTCACGGCCTGTTACTTGGTGAACCGGTTGCCCACCCCCATCCTCAACAATCGGTCCCCCCTTCAGTGTTTGTTTAACATGGGTCCTGACTATCGAGTGATGCGTGTCTTTGGGTGCCTCTGTTTTCCCTACCTTCGTCCCTATAGCTCTAATAAGTTGGAGTCACATTCTCCCCCTTGTGTCTTCTTGGGTTACAACTTGGTTCACAAAGGCTATAAATGCCTCCATCTTCCCACCAACAGGATGTATATCTCTCAGCATGTTGTGTTTGATGAAGGGACCTATCCATTTGCTGCTCGCCAGAACGCACCATCACCGGGCTCGATCTCTGCACCATCTCAGGTATCCACTCTCCCACTTTATCACTCACCTGCATCTAGTGTGTCTTCACTTCCCTTGCAAGACCCTCACCATGGTCTCTCTATCCCCCTAGATGCCTCCCCTTCTCCTAGTCATGACACCCCTACCCAAGTTGAGTCTGCTCCCCCCACCCTAGTGATTTCAGCCCCACCGTCTCCTAGTCGTGACACCCCTTCCTCCCCTTTTCCATTACCTTCGCGAAGCTTGATGGTTCCTCCTACGAATGTGCATCCCATGGTCACGAGGTCCAAACATGGCATTTTTCAGCCCAAGGCATACAGTGCTACTAAGTACCCCTTATCTCCTGATGATATTGATGAGCCCACATGTTTTTCCCAAGCCAAAGTGGACCCACAGTGGCGCTTGGCTATGGATAATGAAATTAATGAACTTCTTCAGAATGGGACGTGGAGCCTAGTCCCACTCAAGCCCCACTTAAATGTTGTTGGGTGCAAATGGGTTTTTAAATTGAAAAAGAAAGCAGATGGCTCAATTGATCGCAATAAAGCACGACTAGTTGCCAAGGGGTTCAATCAGTAGGAAGGAATTGACTATGGGGAGACCTTCAGTCATGTGATCAAACCCAAAACCATTCGTACAATTCTCACTATTGCACTCTCTATGGGTTGGCCCCTTCACCAACTCGATGTGCAAAATGCTTTCCTCCATGGTGTCCTTGAGGAAGAGGTTTACATGAAGCAACCACTAGGCTACATTGATCCCCAATTTCCTACTCATGTTTGTAGACTCCACAAGTCTCTCTACGGTCTCAAACAAGCTCCATGGGCCTGGTACCACCGCCTGAGCACCTTTCTCCAACAGGTTGGGTTTGTGGGTTCCAAAGCTGACACTTTGCTATTCATTAAGTGAACTGCCCACTCCACTATTTTTATGCTTGTTTATGTCGATGATATTATCATTACTGGGTCTACTGTGGACTATGTTCAGGATCTGATATCTCAACTTCAGTCAACTTTTTCCATCAAGGACTTGGGCTCTCTCCATTATTTTCTAGGCATCAAAGCACTATCAACTCTTACAGGGCTTCTCCTATCTCAAAGGAAGTATACACTTGATCTTCTCAAGAAGACAAAGATGGACGGTGCAAAACCGGTTCACACTCCTATTTGCAGCCAAGAAAAGTTGTCTAAATTCACCGGCTCCACCTTCAATGATCCAACTCTCTACAAGATTGTTGTTGGTGCTCTTCAGTATCTCACCCTTATGAGACCAAATATTGCTTTCATCATCACTAAGGTATGTCAGTTTATGAAGCAGCCCACTGATGATCATTGGAACGCTGTCAAGTGTATCTTGCGGTACCTAAAGGAAACTCTCTCTTATGGATTGCAACTCAGCAAGTCTAGCCCTCTCACTCTTAATGCCTTTTTTGACTCAGATTGGGCTGGCTGCCCTAATGACCGCCATTCTACTAGCGGTTACTACATCTTCCTTGGCCCAAATCTGATTTCATGGAGTGCTCGAAAACAAAAGACCATCTCAAGGTCTAGTACTGAAGCTAAATATAGAGGAGTTGCCATAACCACTACTGAGCTGATTTGGATTCAATCCCTCCTCTCTGAACTTGGATATTCTCCCACTGCTCCCCCTGTTTTATGGTGTGACAATCTTGGTGCTATGTATCTCACGGCTAATCCAGTCTTTCATGCACGGACTAAGCACATTGAGATTGATTATCATTTCGTTTGTGAGAAAGTTGCTAACAAAGGTCTTGTTGTTCGATTCATCTCTACAAAAGATCAGGTTGCAGATGTCTTCACTAAGGGGTTGAGCTCTGCTCGATTTGCATTACTTCAGGACAAGTTGACCGTACAAACACCCACGCTCAACTTGCGGGGGCATATGGAAATATACAACAGTGATCACATAAATCCCAGATTCTCTGGATGATCTCATCGCAGATAGAAAGTGTCTTCTTCTTTAGAAACTTTGTTTTAGTTGTTTCTATTTTCTGTAGATCATTTTGTTTCCTCTCTCTGTAGCTATTATTATTTAAAACTCCTTTACCAAATTTTCTATGTATGGGAGAATACATAGAGCATTTTCAGTCTTCACATCGGGTTGTAATTATTACCAGACTATTGCCAGGATTTTCTAGCATGTGCGTAATTGAGAGACCATCTAACTATTCCAGGTGATCAATATTATCTAGAACAACTAGAAAACTCAAAGAAGTGCTTATTTATATACAATTAAAAATACAACTTGATCCTTCCTCTACACCTTGAAAACTAAGTGCATCCTCATCGAAGAGATCTTTGAGGATTTTCATTTGTAATGAAGGTAAATTGCATCTAGTTGAGGCTTCCCATACATCAAATAGAAAGCAGGTTCGAGCATATTGTTGACGCTTTCGAAAGAGTTGTTTTTCCCGCTCCACCCATTCCGAAGATGCCAACGATCTTAGCCTTCCCTTCATCTTCTTTATTCATTCCACATTGGGTTTCATTAAAAACATTAAATATACCCATATAACAACTTGACATTAATGCATTTATTCACAAAAATATTATAAAAATATTTACATATACTAGTATTTCGACTATTTATAACACAATTTTCAACCCTAGTCAAGTTACACTCATCGATACTTGAGGACCATTTTATTTTTACATCTCATAAAAGTTATTTTCTTGCATATATGAACACATCTACATTTGGCTGTCTCGCTCAATCTTTCCTTGATGAGTCTAGTGAGGTGTTCTTTCTTTGAGATTATCTATTTATATTCAGCAAACTAGTGACTTGTTTTATTCATTTATATTTGTTCGATGAAACCTTAAATGATAATGCCTTCTCTTTATCTTATTATGATGTTTTTGATATACTTTTTTATTATGATGAAATTATTGATGTCAATCATTTAATAAATGTGATCATAATATAGTTTGCGTTTTAAAACACGCTATTTATGACATATGCTATCTAGATCTATAGACATGCAAAACTAGCATCATGCATCCAATTCTTCTATTGATCAATTAAAACAATTTATTGATTAACTCCCTAAGGTTCATCATGTTTAATTAAATAAATCAAATTATTTAATTAAGTCCTTAAGTTCTTCTCATTTGATTCAATAAATTAAAATGATTTAAATCAAATGTCATACTCCTAAAATCCTCCAAGTTAATTAATCTGGATTAATTAGCTTCTAAACATAATCACCCATTCTCCAGCTTTTGACTCAACTTGAGTCAAATCTAAACTCTCAACTAACCCACCCACTTGCACCAATAAATCATTTCTTTGATTTATTAATTCTCTTAATTACTTTCAAAAGGGCATCAAGATGGAATATTCTTTCAATTTTGAATCTCCCCTCAAAGGACTTGTCCATCCAACAAAGCATTAAATGCTCTTACAGATGTTCTTACATGTCTCTTGCAGAAGTCAACTTAGCATTTAATGCGCCTTTCATCCCCCCTAAACATATCTTTTCATCCAAAATTCAAATTTGAAATTGGCACATTGGCCAAGACTTTCACATTCCTCACCCTCTCACACATTGACAAGTGGCATCTTGTCATTGGCTTGTGAATAATCCCACATTCATCAAAATCTCTCACTCTTCTAACCCTGAATCTATAAAATGCAAAGCATTTCTACAAAACAACTACAACAAAAATTGGAGAATAGCACATTTGATGCAAGGTTACTCTCTACATGTGAGAACTAATCTTGCTCTTCATTTGGCATCTTTTGCTTATCATGGATTGGAAAAGGGTTGCTTCCTACACAACAAAGTGGCACCACTCCACTATGAGATAATTTTACTTCATGTTTATGTGCTTTGAGCATTCTCATCATTTGTTTGCATACTGAATCATGGAGTATTATTTCATAAGGTTGTTTGTTTCTATAGTGTCAGTTTTGTCATTTTACTAATATTTGTAGATTTAAGCAACCACAAAATGGCGCTAGAAGGAGGGTAGCTATGTAGTTTAACATTTGTGTTCAGTTTTTACTTTTGATCAACCTTTTGTTCAAGATATCATGTGGATAGTTTTGGTCTCTTCGCATGTTATGAAGATCACAATGATATTTTTTATGTCAATATTAGTACTATTATTATAATCATTTAGGGTATGGTGAAATCTAATTGATGTTAACTCGGTATTTGGAGTACCAAGTACTCTATAATTGTTTCTTTGAGATTGGTTTGTTTTCCCCTGGTTTATTTCTACTTTATCTACCATGCCTGTATTTAGATCAAACTCTGATCTAGCAGTTTTTTTCTGCCTTTGAGCTCCATATGTTGCTTATTGATTCATTTTCCTACCATGCATATTTTATAGGCGTTGCATCAAGCAGTCTAATACTTTCCTAGGCATCATGGAAAACAATCCAGTTCTATTTTTTTTTCTCTGCGTATTTACCAGTGCAGCTACAAAGACAACATTGGACAAAATATTTTCTTTTGCATCCTAGTCCAACACAATCCACATGCACTCATTTTACCTCTTGACCCCCTGTCAAGGCTTGGAGAAAGTAAGAAGCAACCCTTGCAACGCATTGTTCTCGTATTCTTTAATCTTGGCATTTTGATGTATCTATATGCCTTGTCTATCCTTTCACATCTTGCATGCATGCCTACTAGTGCACTTGCAAACCAGATCCTCCAATACTGGGCATTTACTTTGTCTGTCAAAACTTAGATCACCAAAGCTTTCTGGCCTTTGATTGGAACATTCACATTTATGTCTGTCACTAAAGAGCGATATGTAGCGTAAACTAGAATTTGTTGCTCGCTGCCATCAATAGGCACAACTTGTGTTTTCGTTCATTTCCTTGCCTTCCTACATTGATAGAATTAGGTCTCCTCCAGACGTCCATATAAACCTGATCTCAGCCGCATTTCCCTTATCTGATGATTTCCACCATTTGATGTCCATTTGAGCTGGGGAATCCTTTACTCGGCCCATTTTGTGCAGAACCTACATTCATTCCTTGCCAGAAGATAACATCTCTTTTGAGGCTTTCTGTTAAATAGCTCATGAGCCTTGTCTATGCGCCCACATTTTACATACATGACAAATAGGGAAACTGCAACTACATCATCTGGGAAAACACCTCCACCTGGTATGCTAGATGTATGTACATTCTCGGTTCCAAGACTCCTATTTTATTTTATTTTTCTTGGCATAGGTAGGGGGGATGCTGATTAAGGTTGCAGAATTTTCCTTTACACCTATCGATTGCATTGCTTGAAAGTTTTTAAGCCTCTTCAATTAATCCATCTTGTGCATATCCTGCAATTGGGGCAGTCCAAACCGCATCCCTTTGAGTGAGACTATCAAATAGTTCACATGCCTAGTCTATCCTTTTGTAGATAACACGCATATCGACCAGGGGGAGTCCATTTAGAGGAGTTTGCAGGAGGGGGAACTTGGTGAGACGTAGTACCTTCAGATGCCTAAAGGGAAATAATAGGCAAGCGACCTATTCCAGGGACACCTAAAAGAGACAGCTTGACATGCTTGGTAATGGGTGGAAAAAGATTCGTTGTAAGAAACTTTGAAGAGAGGAAGCTAGTAGGAACACAACCATGAGCCAAGATTAACCTAATATTTCACCACTACAACATTCGAGGCATAGTGACTGGTTAGCATGTTAATCTAATGCATTCACGGGTAACGTATGGGTATGTGTAGGATCATGATGGGCCAAAAAGTGGCAATATGATGGGTATGTGGTTGACGACTTTTTTTTTACCCAAAATTGATGAAATGAAAAAGGTTTTTAAAGGAGATTCTCAGCTTTCCACCAATATAAATTATTCTTTACTTTGAATTTAATAAATAATTATTATTCATTTTCTATTGAATTACGATTAAAGTCCTGATTGGTAGGTTGATTGAAAAACATCTATAACTTTCAAACAGTGTCATATTTTTTGAATCTGAAACATGCGTTACATTCTATTCTTTACTCACTATAAGATTAAAAAAGAAAAAAATGAATTTCATGAATTTTTGACCAAGTTAAGGTGGTCAGACATACGAGTCTTTATATTTTTTAAAATTTGTAATAAAAAAAATATAATTAATTATTTACTTGAAAATTTTTTACAAAACAATATGCATCACATCGGGACATGAGTCCTCTACTTATATATAAAATCTTATAAAAATATATTATCATTTTAATGTGGTTCGGGTGGTCAAACAGACACCCACTTCTTATTTTTTCCTTGAAATTTAAGTACTACTGTATTGAAATTTGAAATTTTCACCAAATAGATTTTATTTTTTTGTAAATAAACCTAGTAGTTTAGAAAATAAATTCAATTTGCTACAAATTCTATTGTTACATATTTCTGAAATAATATAGATAACTTATTCATTTTTTTATGTCAAGATGCTTAAGTCTGATTTTTCTAATTTTTTTGCCACTTAAGGACCTGTTTTTTCCATGATGATCCTTCACATACCCGTAATGACTTCCTGTCATATGTCATACTATTTATCACACTAGTACTAACTCCAATTGCTACCTTTAATCCTCTGCAACTATACTTCTCAAAGTTTCATTAGGTGTCATGTCAAAGCAGTTCACTGACTTCTTTATGCTTCCCAAAGTTTGATTGTGTTGTGCCTTGTCTGCAATCTTGTACTTTGAATGCATTAAAGCGCCGAATCCAACAATCCAAATGAGTTGTACTCCTTCAGCAGTGTGGGCAGTGGTCAAGTAAATTTAATACCACAATTCCATATTTACTGCAACAAATAATTTATGACCATCCTACACCCCACGACCTAACTATAACTGACACCGATGGACATGGAACTCTTTGTTTGTAGAGAACAACTCAGGAATTTTCATCCAAATCCCTTGGCAGTGCCTACATCTTCAAATAGGACACAGATTCCTACATTAAAAATAGTATCTTTTTCTTTGAAGGGAATCATGTGGCAAGGTAAAGAGATGTAAATGCTTCTTATTCAGTGCGAGGGAAGGTGGAAGGGGCCTGCAGTGGCCACTATTAAAAGCTCAATGGCAACTGGACTACCTCTGAGGCATAACTGGACCATTTGATGTGACACATAATACTGTTTGACATATGTGAAGGCTGACAACCATCAAATCCAATCTAAGTTTGGGGTGCGTGATGCATCAATCTAGGAGCAATAAGTGAAAGCGAAGTCTTCATCTTTAATAGAATGATATGACTGCAGATTTTCATTCACTGCTAATTGCATCAGTTTGAAAATTTCTAAAAGTGACATTGGGTGGTATCTATGATCTTGTATTGTGCCTGAATGATGAATAATATTTTTTTCGCTTTCTGTGGTTTATTGATATGTTTATTGTGCCTTAGAGGATCAATCTGTTTCACTATGTTTTTTTTTTATGAAAAGACTTGCATGGCTGGCACAAATTTCTCATTCCATCATTACTATCATTGTCTTTTTCATTAATATCAACGTTTCTCATTAATATTTCTATTTTTTCTTAAAAAATTATTAAGGTGCATAGAGTGGTAAGTAAAGTCTTTCACATTTATATCTTTAGACAGGATTTGCATATGAAATCTTATTTTGGTAAGATTAAATTATTAAGAGGCTTTTTTCATTATTTACAAATTTTCTCTTCATGAAGAAGATTTTCTTTAAAGTCTTTGAATAGAATTTTTTCTTTAAAGTCTTTAAAGATGCTAACTTTAATCCATTTTCCTTTTTAATCTTATGAGAAGGAAAACAAAGGAAGGAGGAGCGATTTCGTTTGCACAAGAAACATGCAACATTGAAGCACCAGGAACCATTTGTGAAGAAAATTTGAATTGAAGAATTGAGCACAAAATTTGAACTTAACAAAAGCATTTTTTAATGCTTGTTGTAATAACATAAGAGCATTCATTTCTTGCTTTGGTTTTCTATTTTAGACCAACTCCCCTTTCAATATTAAATCACTGATTTGATCTTTTCAAAGTTTGATTAAAACTGAACCTTAGAAACAAACTAGAATCTAGATTTTGGTCTAAAAATTGAACAAGCAATCTTCCACACTTGGTTTTGGTGCTTTTAAAAATGAACTCATCACTATTTTATGGATTAAAATAAACAAGTGTTTTCCATGTTTTGCAATCTTTTTCACAAATTAACATCATTTAAAATGCGTATGCGCTTCTCTCGCGCTTCACAACGATCTTGAGAATCAAAAGAATTTTGGTGATATTAAGTTGTCAAAAGGATTGCCTTCACATTTTGATTTGGTAACTTAAAACTGAACAAAACTTGTCTAGTGTGAGAAAAAGGCATTGTGAGTGTTCTCTCTTTGTTCATGCAAACAAAGATGATTGAACAACGAATGCACTTACTTGCTATTGTGTACCTTTAGAGGGTCTGCCTTGGTGGAAAAAAGTACTCACCCCAAGGGAATGACTCAAACAATAATGGGCTAAAGCCAAGCTCTTCCAAACTGCTCTATAAATTTGTGTTCACAGTGAAAGCCATGGAAAATGGGAAGCGGCGCATGATAACTCTCCCCCAGTATCTTTATGATGCATAAAGCCCTTGTTCTAAGGGTTGGGAGATCTCTCGCAAGGAGTTTATCATTGCACCCCCTAAACTAGATGCCCTTACTACAAACTTTTGTTTAGAAGCCAAAAAATGCCTTATATTTGTTGGTGCAAGAGGTCATGTCCTCTGAAGCCACCCCACATATACATGTGGTTTTTTCATAGAGATGAAAAGTATGCCATGGGAGATTCATGGGTACTGATGCTTGGCTGACCCAAGAAGTGTGTGGACTGTAAGGGGGAGCCTGTGTGGTCAAACATCTAGTCATCCGCACATAATATGTGCAGCTGGATTTATCCAAGTTGGAACCTAACAAATATTTCCTTTTTCCATCCTAGGGTTGTACACGTGCTTTGAATCGAAATGCATTGCTTGGATCCAAAACAGTGGAAAACAAACATTCAACGAATCATCAAAATTTCAAACCCTTTGGAAGAAAAAATAATTTGGAGGTGTCCACATGTTACTGCTTGTCCCTAGGGCTTCTTATCTCTAGAAGGCTTCTAAACATTCAGACATCTTAATTTGTTTCTCCCAAAGTCAACACTAGGAAACCTTTGCCTTGATTTCCTTGATTTCTGCATAACACACTTTGTGGGATAAAGGGAAATTAGGACATTGGACATTCATTTTGGAAAACATAATCAAGAAAGTGTTTGTGGTAAAAAGAACTAAATCTAAGCAAGATAAAAGATCAATTGAACCCCACACATGTGCTTGCAATCTTCTGTCTTATGGTTTTCATACGAACATTGGTCTTTTGGTTTGAATTACTCCTAGGGAAAAGCATGTTCTTCAAAACCTTGGTCTTGTAAGTAAGTCCTCATAGGGTCATCTAGGATCAAGTTAAAACACTTCATCCATCCAAACATTTATCAAATTTCCATCTCACCAACAAATTTTGGAACTTTGAAACATCGCTTATGCTAGACTTTTGGAAAATCAACATCACCTTATTTGACTTAACACACCTAGTCAAATTATCGATCCTCTTGAACAAATTTTCCTCTAAGATAGCGCAACTTCCTGTGGTCTACTAATTCATGATCACTTTGATTGGCTTAACACACTTAGCCAATTCATCCTCTTATGCAAGTTTTCTCTAGGATAACACAACTTCCTAGGGTTTACAAGTTCACCATCATCTTGTTTGGCTTAACACACCTAGTCAAACTATCAAAATCAAATCAAACCAATTCCTAAAGTCTAGCATTGATCCAAAGTTCCAAAAAGTTCAAACATCCATATCACTCACCCTTTCATCTTTCATCTCATCATTGGTCCTAAACAACTTACAGGTTCACTCTCGCAACAAGGCCAAAAAAAAAAGAAAAACATGGAGTTTAAACTCAACTCATACATCATGAGTAATCCAAGTCAAACGAACTATCCAAGTCTCACAATGCCAATTGATTATCGAAACTCACATTTATACATGGCATCATTATCTCCTCCAAACCTCAAAAGTACAACTAATGTGAGTATGCCTAGTCCAAAGTTTGGAACACCTTTCCCAATTGTAGATTTAAATCCAAGTCCAAATCTACAAATCTATGAACCAAAAGCTCAATGTAGGAGTTTTCCAAACAATATTATCCCACTGAATCCATACATGCCAAATACAAGTTTTCCAAATATGAACATTTCAAATCCACACTTGGTGAACTTTGGGATAGATATGCTTGCAAATGAAACCAAGGTTGTTCAAAATCCCAATAGTATATTGGCAACTCCATATGTTGATTCAAGTCAAGGTAACCCCATGCAAAATAAAAGTTACCTAAATCTAAGCAATGTGTTTCCCAATCACAACAATGTTCAATTTCAATCTATCATGCCAAATGAAAACATCACACCAAATTAGAGCATTATCTAGAATCAATTTTTCCTTGATCCCAAGAAAACACCACAAGGAGGCATTCCAAATATGCTTGCTCAATAGCCAATTCAACCATATCAAAGGTGTGAAGATCAAATTGCTTCACTTGCCAAAGTACTTGATCCATTGCGCGAAGAGACATCTCCACCCCAAAATCAATACACTCTTCCATTGGTTGAAACATGTCATCAAAGCATTGAGCTATCTCCACAACCACATCAAGAATTTTTTTTCCAATGTCAAGAAATTGGATATCAAGATCAACGACATCAACAACAAACTCAATCACCACATCTCAAAGATCAATCACCGCATCTCCAAAATCAATCGCCATGAGGTCAATTTAAAGTAAAAATCTCACAAGGTAGCAAACAAAAATACATACCACTTGGGGAACCAATCGAATTGGTCTTGAAATGGTTGGTACAAGAAAATCTCATTAAAATCCCCATGTATGTGAACTATCAAGAACCCATGGTGAAACCACCAGGGTATGATGAGAAACACTTTTGTGATTTTGACAAAGTAAAGGGACACACAACATCAGATTATATTTGACTCAAAAATCTCATCCAAGACCTGATTGATCAAAAGCTAATAGCTATTGGGGACATTAATCAGAATTCAACCACTAGCAATAGCATTAACAATCTCTCCTCCACAATTATTGAAATTAATGTTCAAGATCGTGAAGATGCTTCTACCCAATCCAGTGATCAAATCAACATTCATCAAGAGCCACTTTTTAGTTATCTATTTCAAGATGTGTTAGAATTATTTGATCCCATTGACATAATCCAAGATCCATTCACTAATGATAATATTGTAAATGTCTCTACATCACTTTATCAGTTAGAGGACATATCTCAAGAACATATTTCAAAGCATGATCAAAATCTTCCATCAAGGTCTAGCAATGGTCCCTCCCAAGGCATATTGACATCCTTTGACCTCATGGTTGTGAATAGTGAAATATTCTTTGGCTCTACACTTGATCCAAATCTGCTTAAAGATCAACATGATATTGATACACTTCCCAATGATGATGTCCAAGCACCCCTTGTAGACAATCCATCCTTTGAAATTGGCCCATGTCAAGAACTTGATCCAAAGAATATTGAAAGTAATTCCAAAACTAATCAAGATTGAGAATTTGTATCTCCGAGATACTACAATGATCTAATGGGCACTCTTTTATATATACAAGATGTCTCAAATGATGATCATATCCATATAGCACATATTCTTCTGCCTACGCATAAGATGCTTTCTTTGGATGGACACGTAGATGATATTCATTCAAAACAAGAGTCTCATACTCTTGACATCATTACCAAGGAACAAGAGTTTCCTTCTCTTAACATTTGTGCACAAGACCAAGATGTAGAAAATTTTGGGGACATAGCAGAAAAAAATCACAATGAAGGCTCCTACAGAAGTCATGAATCAGAAACATATTGTGATTTGAATCATGAGGAAGAGTTGTATAGTAAATAATCAACACTCCTTGAATAAGCATTACAAGATCAGGCTAAAAATATCAATCAGTCATTCATCCCACATGTGGAGGATCCAATCAGTTATAAACTTGGATCACTTACTTTTCTTAGGGCAAGCTATCTCATCAATAAAGAAGTTGACACTTTTGAAGGAACATGACAAAGCAGAGAAGGATTAGCACCTTGTTTCCAAGGTAAATCATATCCTATTGCGAACAAAATGTTTCTACAGATGAATTATCAAGGCAGAGGATTAGGCCTACATGAATAGGGTATCCTGGAACCAGTGCATATTTTTGGCAATCCTAAACATCAAGGCCTTGGTTATTCGACAAGCAAGGGAAATAAACATATTAGTGATACTTCCACAAAACTAGGGGCAGCTTCATCTCAAGCAAACGTCAACATAGGGAGCACAAAGAATCTTTACGATGGAATCAATGCCAATACTACAACTAGCCACGTCATGAATCTTCATCCACCCATCACCCCATCCACAAATTGGGACCAAGAACAAAAGAAAGATTCAAATCAAAGCGTGAAGAACGTCATCAAAGAAAAAGTAGCGAAGCATGAAGGACAAATCAAATACATATGGATACCAAAGAATACAAAGAATGATTATCCCTATCAAACTCCATTAGTCAAAGAAACTATGGGGAAAAATCAAAAAAGGAAAAGTATCCATCAAAGATTTCCACAAAGGCAAAAGCAAGCGTCTCAAATGACGTACAAAGTCTATCAAGTTGTTGGTCTTAATTCCACACACACTTCTGTATCCATCCATAATCACTCATCTTCCCAAGTTTGGAGAGTCAAAGGTTGCAAAATGTCAACCAATCCATATTTTATCCCTAAACACACTCCATCCACACCTCCACGCATGATATCCAATTATCACATTGACCGTGTGTTGGCAACGACCCTTCATCATAAGGATTCAAAAGGCACTCTATCACGATGTGTGCACAAAGACAAAGTTAACTTCGGTATCAACAAGGCAGAACAAGTTTCTCAAGATTTTCTTTCAAGTGCACGTATCTTGGCAAAGCAACTTCTTCAAAAAGGATATTGATGGCACATTATGACAAAATAATCAATTTCAGCAGTACCAGATGATTCGACATCAGCTTAAAATCTCTCAGAAAATACAAATTTTTTTTTTTAAAAATCCAAAAATATAAAAATCCAAAAAAATCAGAAAAAGGATTGAAAACAGTAAAGAAAAAAAAATCGACCTCTAGTGAAAACCACTACGGTGGCACTTTGGATAGGTACCATGATGAAAACCTGGCAAACAGGCATCATGTGTAGAATCGAGCATCTACGTGCACCAGTTCGGGAGAAAGAATCTTGTTGCATCCACAATAAAAAAATCATTCGAGCCATATCATCTATTCATCCACGAACCATTTATCCAACCCATGGCTATCTATCTACCTTATCTGGATCTTGATAAAATTTTGGAGCACACTTTATGTTGCTTATGGTAAACATCTTGACATGGGTCATTTTCATTGATCCCATCCTATCCAATGTTATCTGAGCCTTCAAGCATTATCTGAATGAGAATCCTCTATTTTGAACACCCTTATCTTATCGCAAGATAATTCATATCCATTCATCCAAGAATCCACCCATGACATTCCCTACATTGCTAGACATTGGGGGCAGATGATTACATCTTGCTTTGAAAATGAATCTTGATCTATATCCTCCAACTTATGTGGTGGTCCGAACATTGGTGAACATGAAAGAAAATTGGTCAAAGTGTTTGTGATCCAAAATCCAAATCATTAGCCCATGGCATATTTTGACAAGGCAATGTTCCTTATCAAGCTTTATCTTTTTTCGAACATCAATCCAAACAATTCATATCAGTCGCATCTAACTTGCACGTCAGCATCACATCAAATCATCAAAGCAATTTTGTTCCAAATCAAGCTTCATCAATCTTGATCAATTGAATCCAATCAATTATCACTTTGTTTGACTTAACACACTTATTCAAACTATCATCTTGTGCACGGATTTACTCTATGATAACATAACTTCCTTGGGTTTACAAATTCGTTATCATCTTTGTTTGGCTTAACACACTTAGCCAAATTATCAAATCCAAAAAACCTCGTTTGACTTGACACACTTAGTCAAACTACCTTCTTGTATGAGTTTACTCTGGGATAACACAACTTCTTGAAGTTTACAAGTGCATTATCACTTTTTTTTTACTTAACACACTTAGTCAAACTATCAATCCATCAATTCGATCGATCAACATTAAGCTTGGTTTCCAACAAAATCCTAAAACATACATTGATATCGTCATCACATATCACATCCAAATTCATCAAAATCCAAAAAAATCCAAAAAGTCATAAAAAAAATCAAAAACATTCAAAAATTCATCAAAAAATCTAAAAAACATTCAAAAATCCAAAAACATGCCAAAATATCAAAAAATCTTCAAAATTTTCATCATGAGTTTTGTTAGTTTTTCACCTTGTCCAAACTACATCATCTCTGAGCTTGAACGTAGGCAAGGTTGATCTTTGATCATCCCCCAAGACATTTAGGTCAGTCCTTAGGCGTCCATCACAATGGCATTCTATTTGCCCATCTATTTAGGCGTCCGCCGCAATGGCAATCTGTTTGCTCATCTATCTCATCAACAATCAAGTCATTTGTTGTTTGAACTACATCGTCTCTAAGCTTAAACGTAGGCAAGGCCATCCTCGATTCATCCCCAAGACACCAAAATCAAAAAAGATTCATAAATCTTGAAAAATCCAAAAAATCAAAACAAACTCAAAACATTTCAAAATATAAAAAACATCCAAATATCTGAAAAACCAAAAATGGTGCACCCATCTCATCTCGCTTTCACCCACAATAATCACCATTCCTAATAAATCAATCGTCGCCTTCATCCTTTGGTGAAGCAATCAGAAGCAAGTTTAGCAAGTTCCAAAGTGAGCACCTAATCGTTAGAGTCTCAAAAGCCTAGATCAGTAAGCAAGCAAGTTGGTCAACTCGGAGTATCAATAGCTTATCATCCAATCAGTCTCACCAAAACCCTGATCACTACATGTCCTAGGATGAAGCTTTCCCACGATGGACATAAGCATCAGGTACCTCACAGTAGTTTAGCCTTGGCTAGCGGTACAAAGAACATTAGCTTGTTTGTTTACTTTATCTTGGTCTTGTTTAGACTTATCTTATTTTGCACTCATTCCAAGGACCTCTCGATGATGCCTAAACAAAATAGGTTTAGAGATAAAGGAATGGCGAAATGATCATTAACTTTTTGTTTGTTGTGCTTGTTGGATGTTCTTGTAAAATAACTTGGCGAATACTTGCTTTGTTGGGTCCGTCCTAGCAAGGTTTCCATATGTCAAGTGTGAACAAGAGCACTCCTATCTGATTGTTGATTCAAAGTCCATCACACTAGGCACAACGCCATCCTGGTTCTTAATACCTTGATGCATCACATGTATGTGTGTTATCAAACATAAGGAAAGTTATGCTCTTTATCTCTCCCATCCCTGGATAAGCAATACATCATCATCATTCATCATCATTTCTAATAAAGTTGGCTTGTTGAAATTTTGCATTTTCTTGGATTCAAGGGTTGTTCCCTCTCATTCTTGTATCCTATTTCATGCTAACAATGCATCCATCTGGCATCCTTCATAATCACGTCATATCATAATAGGACAACATCATCCATCTCATCCATCTCACATGCATTGCATAATCATTTAACATGTTTAAAATAATATAGATTTGTTATTTTAAGCATCTTCCAAACATCTCATTTACATCATCATTATCATCCATACATCCATTTTGAACCTCTTTTTCACGAGATCGACCTCAAATCGAATCTTTTCGCTCGATCTCTCAAGGGGGCAATGTACTAACGTACTTATTTCGGCTGGGGCATCCAAAAAAAAAAAGCAAAATTTTTTTAATTTCGATGTCGGAAGCATCATTCTTTGAACGAATGCAATGAGTACATTGCTTCAAAGAGGGGAAAAATGTAGACATGCAAAACTAACATCATGCATCCAATTCTTCTATTAATCAATTAAAACAATTTATTGACTAATTCCCTAAGGTTCATCATGTTCAATTAAATAAATCAAATGATTTAATTAAGTCCTTAAGTTCTTCTCATTTGATTCAATAAATTAAAATGATTTAAATCAAATGTCATACTCCTAAAATCCTCCAAGTTAATTAATCTGGATTAATTAGCTTCTAAACATAATCACCCATTCTCCAGCTTTTGACTCAATTTGAGTCAAATCTAAACTCTCAACTAACCCACCCACTTGCACCAATAAATCATTTCTTTGATTTATTAATTCTCCTAATTACTTTCAAAAGGGCATCAAGATGGAATATTCTTCCAATTTTGAATCTCCCCTCAAAGGACTTGTCCATCCAACAAAGCATTAAATGCTCTTACAAATGTTCTTACATGTCTCTTGCACAAGTTAACTTAGCATTTAATGCACCTTTTTGCCCCCTAAACATGTATTTTCATCCAAAATTCAAATTTGAAATTGGCACATTGGCCAAGACTTGCACATTCCTCACCCTCTCACACCTTGACAAGTGGCATCTTGTCATTGGCTTGTGAATAATCCCACATTCATCAAAATCTCTCACTCTTCCAACCTTGAATCTATAAAATGCAAAGAATTTCTCCAAAACAACTACAACACACAACACATTTTATGCAAGGTTACTCTCTACATGTGAGAACTAATCTTGCTCTTCATTTGGCATCTTTTGCTTATCATGGATTGGGAAAGGCTTGCTTCCTACACAACAAAGTGGCACCAATCCACTATGAGATAAGTTTACTTCATGTTTTATGTGCTTTGATCATTCTTGTCATTTGTTTTCATATTGAATCATGGAGTATTATTTCATAAGGTTTTTTGTTTCTGTCATGTTGGTTTTGTCATTTTACTAACATTTGTAGATTTAAGCAACCACAAGATCTAAAGCATTATCTATAACATCTATGTATTCATTTAGGCCTTATGATTCATGCAATGATGAAATTGCTATTAATGATGATGATGATACTAATAATGCTTCTTCATTTGATAGTGATTTATTAAGTTCATTTTTCTTATATGATGTCCCAAATGATGTCCATTCCTTTCAACTAATAAATTCTAGTGATACACATATTGAAAATGTCTCATAATATTATATATACCATGTTTGTAGTGGTCATATTATATATATTTTTTAGATAGGATATGGCTATGCTTGTTAAGTAGTTACAGGTGGTTATCAAGTTAGCAACTGTATTTGTCCTCATATAAATTCTCTTTCTATCCTCTATTTTGTATCAGAGCGATAAGATCTCTATAATACTAGTGCACAATTGAGGTGAATGAGGATTTAGAGGATGTAGATGGTGAAGTGTCTACACTATGCGAGGCCACTCATTACAGAAGTTTTGGCTATCAGATCCAAAGTTAAGCCCGCACAAATGCGTCTATGAAAAGGTGGAGTACGAATGAGACACAATATCTGGTAGTATTGTAGTGGTTGGTTATGATGGCTTTTGGAGATCCAAAGGCACCGACATACATTTTAGGGTAAAGCTTTCAATTATCACTGCACTGTGTGAGCCAGAAATCCAGGTGAGTAATATTGTACTTCAATTTAACATCACTATTGATGCAAGAGCCAAAATAAGCAACCAACTCCTCTTAGACATTCTCGCTAATTCTCAACCAAACCCACTTAGTTTAACAATTGCAGATCCAAATCAGAAAATTCACAAAACACAAAAAAATGGTGACATAAATTCTATTCCACGGGAATACAACTTCGTCTCAATTAAAAAAATTCCATTTAACAATTAACAAATCCAAATGATACAAATTTAATTACATCTCACAAGAAAATTGGTTTCATTCCCAATTTGCTACATCAATTTAAATGTGCTCTTCGAAACACCTTGGCATATGCATTGCCTTTTACATCTTCAGTGGCTTAACACATGAAATGCTGCACCATCTCTCATTCTTCAAACCCTAAGCAACCCTCACTTCAATAAATTTTCTGGTCACCTGATTTTCCACCCACCCTTTGTTCTCATTGTTGGCGGGTGAAGTCCAACCGATTACACTATCCCCTGATACCTCTTTTCTCCTGTAGATGCTCTCCTTGGCAGGCATTACAACTACTCCTATGGATGCTCCTCTTGGTAGGTGTTACAACATACATTGGAAGAAAGCATATAGTAGTAGTTTTCACCTTTATGCTGGTGTGAGAAAACAGAGAGTGTAAAACAACTTTATGACATACTTCTGTAACAAAGTATATTTGATGAAGTTTAATATATGAGATCCCTGCTTCTTTGTGGATGTAGTTTGAATAGGTGAACCATGTTAAAATTGGTGTATTCTTTTTCTTTGTGTTTTGTATCCCTGAGTTGTAGTGTTTTTAAATTACTTTTGGTACTGCTATTGTTTCTCTTTCATTTTTTTTGTTTCTCAACAATTGGTATCAAAGCATGGTTGAGCAGCTTAGTGGTGAAGCTGGTTGAAGAAATTCTCAAAGAATGGAAGAAGCAGACAAATGAAAGATTGAAAAATTTGCAAGTCAGAACTTTGGACTATGGAAAGTCTAGATGGAGTAATTATTGATCAAGCAAGATCCATCACTCAGCTTTTCTCAGAAAAACAAAAGGAAAGGGCTCTATGTTGGATGAAGATTGGGAGATGATGGACATGAACGCTCATGCAACTATTTTTTTATCACTGTCCAACAATCTTCTCTTCAATATCTTAGTTGAGAAGACCACGAAGGAGTTGTGGGACAAACTATCTTCCCTATATGAGATTGCATCAGCTTCCAATAAGGTATTTATTATGAAGAAATTGTATAATTTGAAAATACGAGAAGGGGGAGTTAAGTCAAATCATTTAAATGAACTCAATACATTAGTCACCCAATTAATTTATGTGGGTATTAACTTAGATGATGAGATCAAGGCTATTTTATTATTGTGTTTTTTACCAAATAGCTGGGAAAGTGTGGTGATGGTAGTGAGCACTTCGGTGGCTGCCAAAGGCAAGTTAAAATTTGATGATGTTGCAACCACTCTTCTCACCGAAGATATGAGAAGGAAACATTCAAAGCCTTCTTCCGGTGATGCATTAACTACTGTAAGTAATGGAAATAGAGGAAGGAGTCAAGATAAAGGAAGAAATAATGACAAAGGAAGATCAAAGTCCAAGGTCACAAATAGTGGTTGTTGGTTTTGTGGAAAATCAGGTCACATAAAAAGGAACTATTGGAACTACAAAAAGGCACAATTAAAGGTGATCAATAACGAAGTCAACACAACATACCAAGAAGATGGAGGTGTTTTTATTTTAACTGAAGAAGAAAATCCTAGTAATGTTTGGGTGCTTGATTCAGGTTCATTGTTTCATGTCACTCTGTGCAAGGAGAATTTTAAAAATCTACAAATTGGTGACTTTGGTAAGGTTTTTCTTGGTAACAATGAATCTTGTGATGTTGTTGGAAAAGGGGATATTTCATTACAACTGAAAAATGGATATAGTTGGTTGTTATGTGATGTTAGATATGTTCCCAAGATCAAAATAAATGTAATCTTGGCTACACAATTGGGTTCTCAAGGTTGTGAGATTAGTTTTGAATCTAATAGATGCAAGGTTAAAAAGGGGGCATTGATAATTGCAAGGGGTAGAAAATTAGGTACCATGTATGCCATAGAGAGTTATACTGAAGTGGGAGTTGTTCATCCTACTCCAGATTTGTCATTGTGGGCTGCCAAGCAAAGGTCTTTGGATCAGTTACATAATGGTGACTAGGTTGATGCCATAGAACTTGGGTCAAATGAAATTAATGCCGATGAGAGTGAAAATTTGAAGGTGATCGAAGATGAGACCATTTGTAATGGTGATCATAGTGAAAGTTTGGAATCAGTTTGTAATGGTGCTGGTAGAAAAACTTGTGCATCTCAAAATATTTCAACCACTATGGAAGATGGAGCAGCTAAATCTAAGAAGACAACTATCAAAGTTGTCGAATAATTTTGTTGAACTGCTCAAATTGTTGTATTCTTGTTTTTAAATTTCTTTTTTTTTTGACTGCAAAATTGGAAGCAGAGCATTATAAGGCTGAATTAGGAAATGTTGATACCAGAATGTATGAAGGGGCAGATGAGCGGTTTGTTCCAAGGGAGAAGTTTGAGTTCTATAGAACTTCTCTTGGCATTGTCACGTTCTAACAATAAACCTGTAGTAGGGGATATCTTTGATCTCTATTTGCAGTTGTGTTTGAACTTCAAGTGGGAGATTGTTGGTGGGTGTAGTTCAACCGTTTCTTGGACATTCGTTACATTGTCCCTTGCCACCTCTTTTCTCCTATAGATGCTCTTCTTGGTAGGTGTTACAAATACTCATACGGATGCTCCTCTTGGTAGTAGTTACAACATACATTGGAAGAAAGCATATAGTACTAGTTTTCACCTTTATGCTAGTGTGAGAAAATAGAGAGTGTGAAACAACTTTCTGACATACTTTTGTAACAAAGTATATTTGATGAAGTTTAATTTATGAGATCCCTGCTTCTTTGAGTCTTTGTTCGATGCCTCTTTTTGTCTTCTAACTATCGGCCTCACTCATAGCCTATCGACTTCTCCACATCAAGACCTGTGGTTTTGTTGGATTTGAAAGGGGAGAACAAAATGAAACCAAACAATAAAAACAACAACACGATATTTTATATTAATTAAAATATTATTTTACAGAGTTTTGACTCTCAAGTACATTCTTTTATTTACATCTCTGCGGAGTTGGATTTGTTTTACAATCTTCACAAAATGTAGACAACATAATATATATAAAACCTAAGCACATTAGGAAGACTTAAGCATAAACATAAAATAATGTATTTTTTATCACCCAAAAAGCATGTCAAGATGATAGATAGGACATCAAACAGGTTGGAGAAGATCAAATGAAATATTTTTCAAATCCTTGTACTTAATGTTGGGAATGATTGAGATTTGTTGCTGATATGGAGATGATATGGAGCATGCTGAGGAAACAAGTCCAACTGGGGTATTTAATGAAGTAGGTGAGATTATATTTCCAACACTCTCCCTTAATCTCAACTATGAAAATTCATCTCAAAAATTTATCGAGCATCCATCTTCATTCAAATTTTTTTGGCGCATTCATCTTCATTTCTAGTAATAAAATTTCTAGAGCATTTGTCTTCATTTCTAGCTCTAAATTTTTTGGAGCATCTATCTTTGACATTTTTGGAGCATCTATATTTAGATTTCATATATTGTTTACAAAATGCTGCAGCATTTGACTATGCTATTTATTTTCTCATTGACAACTTAAATTGACCTTTTATGACCTCATACAACTGGTATTCTCCTAAGATCTTCTTATTATTTTATGAACTCCTCTTTCTTACTTTGTCCTTTTTTTTGCAAAATAAAAATGAATTGAGAGTTACGGCTCTTTCCATGTTCTTTTTGACTGTGACTTTCAATCCTCTTGGCTATTTCTACAACAATCTCCATTATAAAAATGTTTTCAACTAATTTAGAATGACCTACATTTCTCATTCCGCTTGGGTGACAACTTCACTTCTTCTGACTTCTTTTACTAATGATGCGGCATGAATGATATGATTTTTGTGTGATGGTGCATAAAATCTATTCAACTAATTGTTTTCCCCTTTCTATTTCTTTCTTTTCAATTATATTCTCTTGAATATTCCTTCTCAATCTTGAGCCTTTTTGTTTTTCATCACCATTCAAAAAATTTAAAGCTAAATTTCTAGAGCAATATCTTTCTGGAGTATTGGAGTTATGCACTTTGTGCAATATCTTTTGTTGCTACAAATTATTCTTCTCCTTCCTCTCGTTTTTGCAATCAAGTATTCAAAATTTCTAGAATCCCTCTTTTTCATATCAACTCCAAGATCTTTAGATCTTTTCTCAAATATTTTCTTTGTTGACAACTTCAAACCATTTCCAGGTCTTCAAACCATTTTTCATGTTTTGTTTTGGATCCCTCAAGCTACTGCAATAGTCCTTCTAACCATTGATTTTGAAATCTTCAAAAATTTAATGTAGAAGTACACTCACTATTTGTATAATGTGTTACAACATAATGATCAAACCTATCTTGTTTGCTATCTTTGATGACATATGAATTCTTATACTTGAACAATCTTTTGATCATAACTGTGATCTTCTTCCAACTTGGTCCTTAGACCCATCCATAATCCATTCTTATGCATCCTATCATAGAATATTTCTTCCAATCTTTGTTCAAACATTTTTTCTCACAATGATTCTTTAATCCACATATACTACATGGATGTAAGTCCCAACACTTATCCTTGGTATGACCTTTCCTATGACAATCTGTACACTCAACACTCTTCATTTCTTGAACAAATTACTTGACCTTGTAGCATCATTCCCCTTACCTATGACATACCTGAGACCTTCATACTTTGGCCTCATTGTTGGCTCAATTGGCTCTCTCATTCCTTGTTCATGTTTCCTAATCCTTTACCTTTATATCCCATTCTTTTCATAATTTTCATACCAACATTTTCATCAAAAAAAAAACATTTGTTGAATCAAATTCAAACTCATTAACATGTTCATCTTCATCAATACATTCTTCTTCATAAACGATTTCAACAAAGTTAGACTTACGATTTGATTGAGAAAAACACAAATAATTTGTATCACATGAAATATCACATGCAACTGACTTTGTCTTAAAGAAATCAATTTCTCGCTGCAATTTTAATATTTCATCCTTTTGAAAATTGTTTTCCTCTTCTAATTTTTTCAAATTTCGTTCCAAACCTTCAAAAAACTTCAACTTGTTTTGTATTCCCTCTTTCTCTTTTTCAGACCATTTTAATTTTTTTTCCAATTCTATATTTTTTATTTTTTATTTCAACCAATTCTTTACTCAAAATATGATTTTCACATAAGATTTCATATCCCTCTTTTACTCTTTCTTTTAAAGTTGCTACAAATTCTGAATTGCATATCTTAACATTTAATAATTCTTCTTCTGAAACATCTTTTACAATTACTAAATTCTCATTCTCCTTTTGAACTCTTTTGCCTACTTTCCCCATCTGTAATAAACAATTTCAACTTACCTTACTTGATTTTTTACAAATATTTATCTTTTGGAAGCTTTAGATGCCTTCAATCTTCTATAGTCTCTATTCTACCCTATTCAACATTTGGCTCTACAACTCTTCCTTAGATCATGAAACTGGCATTCTTCACAATCTCCTTTGACTGATTAATTCCTTCAATAGCTACAATCGTGAAGCTTACAATTTCAACGAAGTCTTCTTTTTTCTCTCCACGATCTTCTTAGTCTTCTCCCAATCTCTTTCAAACTTGAGTGTTTTCTTCTTACTCTAGTAGTTGCTATCAAACTCTGTTTTCCTTACAAGGCTTCTAATTCTCAACCACTGGCTTCACGATTTCAGATTCTCTTTTACAATCAACTTCAACAATTTATGTGAACTCTCTAGCTTGGGTGGCAACTAAGAGTCTCATTTTTGGGCAATGACAACTTTGGCCTCTTCACTTGTTGACTTCACCTCCTCTCTGCTTGACTATAGATCTCAATTGCTTTATTCAGATTTAAATCAACCTCTTAAGATTTCAATGGGTGCAACAACATTCTTTTTACTTAGAAATTGTTGTTTCATACCTTTCTTTTCTCCCAAGCGGCTTGGACTGTAGTGAACTATCAACACTTCCAATGCTAGCTCTAACTATAAATTCTCTTTTTAAAAGAAAAATGGTGTCTTCTACATTCAAGTCTTTAGGATTTTCTATCACTTTATCTTTCTCTAGAAAATTACTCAGATTCAAGTTCCAACTCTTTAATAGACACAACAATTCTTGCAAACCTTTGATAGTACTAGTAACACCCTTCCATTTATGTTGACATCCAAACAAATTTTTAATAACAACAAATAAACTTTGACTAGTGGGAATTTAACACCTACCTTTTCACTTCTTAGTAGTGGTGGTTCACAAATATGGCGGTTGGATGATATAGAAATAATCTCTTTAAATGGTTCTACTTGGCCTAAAATTTTGACCTCCTCTTCTCTTAATTGAGGCAAATTTACTGCCTTTGATGGCCTATTTGAAAACACTTTTCAAATTGGGACTTCACTATAGCGATCTAGGCCTAGCTTTATGGCTGGGTGATGCACTTTCTTTTGATCGCTCCTATGACTCTCCTTTATCCAGTTGATTTAAAACCTAACTACAATATTTCTTTGAATGAAACGACTTTAGAATCATCAGTGGTTGGGCAGACATTTTAACATCTGTGGTCTATGATTCAACTCCTATCCAACCTCCTCAGGTTACTTAGGCACTAGCTTGGTAGTTGGGACATTTTCTTCTATAAAGGTTCCTCAACTTGCATCAGCTATTTTTGGGTAGCTTCATACTTTATGGATGGAACTACATTCCAAATGATGATAGATATTCCCTTTCTAATAACTGTGATGAAATAAAAAACTCTTTTGAATTAATAAAAACACTGATCTATCTTAGGTTTCCTCTTAATATTGCACCTTTAAAATAAACACCAATATGCAGCTTCACCTCTCCAACTTCAGGCTTCAGGCATTAACAATGACATCCATTGCAAAAGACTACACTTCCTTTCTCATCACTCCTCATTGCGATTCACATGATCTTTATTTTGCAGCTACTTATGGCAACATTCAATCAGCTTCAACTATTCTTCTCTCTTGGTGTCTTTAACCTCAAATCTGTGACTTGAAATTTCTAATTAGCAACTTGACCTTCAAAATGGTCTCTTTCCCTTGAAATTCTTTGTCAACAACATTTCTCCTTATCAGTTGTGACCTCTGTTGACTTGCACGCTTTGAAACCGGTAGCTTTTTTCCTCGATCTTCTTTTTCTTTTATTCTCCTACCATCCACAACTCTCCTTGTATGGGTGACTTTTCAGGCTCCTCTAGTCTCAAGTGATCTTCAACATTCACTTTGACTATGACCTCTATTCTTTAAATCTACAACATGCTTCTTTTCTTAAGCAACTTGTTTAGTGTCTCTTATCAACCCTGTCTCCTTAGATCTGGACTTATCTAGAACAAAAATCTCCACTGACAGTCTTCTCTTTATTGAAGACTCTTCTTTCTTCTACTATCAGAAATAAACAATGATCTATAGAATTCTCACAAGATTTTCTACAGCTTCAGTTATGCCTTGACCTTCTAGCTCTGATATCACTTTGTTGGATTTGAAAGGGGAGAACAAAATGAAAACAAACAACAGAAACACCAACACAATATTTTATATTAATTGAAATATTATTTTATAGAGCTTCGGCTCTCCACTATATTCTTTTCCTTAAATCTCTGTAGAGTTGGACTTGTTCCAGAATACTTCATAAAATGTAGATGACACAATATATATATATATATATATATATATATATATATAATCTAAGCACATTCAAGAGACTTAATCATAAACATAAAATAATATATTTCTTATCACCCAAAAAGCATGTGGAGATGACAGATATGACAACAAACAAGTTGGAGAAGATTATATGGCCTCTTGTTCAAATCCGCGTCTTTAATGTTGGGAATGAATCATCCTTGAAAAATAGGCCTTTAAGTGGTGGTGAAAATTCAAAAAATCAAAGTTAGGAAACTTCACGTAAAAATTTGATTAAGTTATCTATATTATTTCAAAAATATGTAAGAATAGAATCTATAGCAAATTGAATGTAGTTTCTAAACTACTAGGTTTATTTTATTTTTAAAATCTATGTGGTGAAAATTTGAAATTTCAATGTAGTAGTACTTAAATTTCAGGGAAAAATTAAGAAGTAGGTGTTTGTCTAACCACCCTAACCACAAAATGATAATATATTTTAATAAGATTTTAGATATAAGTAGAGGACTCATGTCCTGATGTGATGCATATTTTTTTTAAAATTGTTTCCAAGTAAATAATTAATTATGAATTTTTTATTACAACTTTTAAAATATATAAAAACTTGTATGTCTGACCACCTTAACTTGGTCAAAACTTCATGAAATTCAATGTTTTTTTAATCCTATAGTATGCAAAGCATAGAATGTGATGCATGTTTCAGATTCAAAAAAATTGATATTGTTTGAAAGCTATAGATGTTTTTCAATCAACCTATCAATCATGACTTTAGTCGTAATTCAAATAAAAAATGAATAATAATTATTTATTAAATTTAAAATAAAGCATAATTTATATTGGTGGAAAGTTGAGAATCTCCTTTAAACACACTTTTCATTTCATCAATTTTGGGTAAAAAAAAAGTCGCCAGCCACATGGGCCATCATATCACTAACATATCGCCACTTTTTAGCCCATCATGATCTCGCACATACCCACGATTAAGATCTAATGCTGATACATAGATGATATAGAGCATTTTGAGGAGATAGGTCCAACTGGGGTATTTAATGAAGTAGGTGAGATTATATTTCCAACAATTTTTTCTTTTTTTGTCTCTTTGACCCCTCCTCATCGAAGAACATTTATTTCAATTTTTTTTAGATCGTAATGCTATCAGCCTTCCAAAAATCTATCGATCTTCCCTATCATCATGGAAGGTAAAAGGGCACTACTAAATGTTGAATTCAAGATTTTAATTGAGTCCATCAAAATCATGATATAATGTTATTTATGAGAAGAGTAACAAATTGGTTAATTCATGTTGATTCAATACCTTTACACCTACCAATTTATATGTTTGAAACTTTCAAGCAATCCATTTATGCATATCCAATAATTTCTATTGTACCCGGTCCTTGTTTCACCCTCAGCATATGTGTGTATAAGGCAATTGAAACTAAAATGAGTGGATGACCATGCTCTTACATTCAAATAGTGAGGATGTTTTCCAAGAAATGGAGATTTGGATTTACACTAGCTAGTTATATTTAAAATATTTTCTTTCATCACAATTCATGAGGAAACATTGATCGTCATTGATCAAGGAGTAAAATTTAAGAGGTTTAGGCATTGGAAAGGATGAAACCAGAAAAAATTAAAATTTGAAGAAAATCAAACAAACAATGTTTTTGGGTGGTGTTGATATCCAATCCACCTGCGCACTCCTACAAGAATTGTCTTGTCAAGTAAACATGCCACATTCAACCTTATACTATAGATAATAACTTTTCTACTAAACACTTCCAAAAGGTTCAATGCCCTATAGTTTAAAGGCTGAAAAATTATTTGACGACACATCAGTGTAACAACAAAAATAAATAATTTTTTTTGAAGGAAATGTACATTATTAGGAATTATTTTTAAGAGATTGGTATTAATGAAGAATATTTAAATAGTTTATCTACATTCACTATAGTGCAAGAAGTTCATGGTTTTCTATTTGGAGATAAAGCTATCTCTTATCTTAATACTTATAATAGACTATCAATCTATCACAATAAAATTGTGTAGAGCTAGAAATCTTTAAAGAGGTTAATCAAGGAATTTATCTTATTACTATTGACATCCATAAAATTTTATTTTGAAACATACAAAAATTGTTGACTATTTTATAGATGACACTAGAAGGAACAAGGTTGTGCATTCAAATATGATGGTTTTTATGGGGGGCATGGTTTTTGTTCACCAATATCCTGATGTTAAGTATGATAACTACATTCATGCTCTTCCCATTGTTGATACCATCTAAAATGAAATAAAATGGGTTAGGATGCTTTTGTATGGTTTAGAACATAGATCACATCCATTTTCCAATTTTATTCAAGGATCTAACCTTAGAGATCTCAATGCAAAGGAGAAAGATATCTTGAAATAGGGTTGTCCTAGGGGTTGAATGTAAACTAATGAGGGGTTCACCACCAAGTTAACACTTGGAAAGTCAGATGAAATGCAAATCAAAATGCAGGTATGTGCAAAATCATGATGAGCCAAAAAGTGGCAATATCTAAGTGATATGATGGCCCATGTGGCTGACGACTTTTTTTTACCCAAAATTGATGAAACGAAAAGGGTTTCTAAAGAAGACTCTCAGATTTCCACCAATATAAATTATGATTTATTTTGAATTTAATAAATAATTATTATTCATTTTCTATTTGAATTACGACTAAAGTCCCGATGGATAGGTTGATTGAAAAAAATCTATAGCTTTCAAACAGTATCACAATTTTTCAATCCAAAACATGTGTCACACTCTATGCTTCACATAATATAGGATTAAAGAAAAAAGAATTGAATTTCTTTAATTTTTGACCAAGTTAAGGTGGTCAGACATATGAGTTTTTTATATTTTTTAAAAGTTGTAATAAAAAATTCATAATTAATTATTTACCTGGAAAAAAATTACAAAAAAATATGCATCACGTCGGGACATGAGTCCCCTACTTATATCTAAAATATAATAAAAAAAATATTATCATTTTATTGTGGTTAGGGTGGTCAGATAGACACCTACTTCTTATTTTTTCCCTAAAATTTAAGTACTACTGCATTGAAATTTCAAATTTTCACTAAATATATTTTTTAAAATAAAATAAACCTACTAAAATTTAGAGACTACATTCAATTTTCTACAAATTCTATTCTTACATATTTTTGAAATAATATAGATAACTTATTCAAATTTTTATGCCAAGTTGCCTAACTCTGATTTTCTGAATTTTATTGCCACTTAAGGGCCTATTTTTTTCATGATGATCCTGCACATACCCATGCTTAACCCTAATTAAATGAACTCTTTAACTAAATCATCTAGAAATGTAAATGAAACAAAAAAAAATTTGTAAGATGAAATGTGTGCACCTAGAAATTTGAAGATGAGTGAATGGAGTTCTAGAATGTTGGAAATTCTAACTTTAATGCTAACTAGGACTCATATGCCAAGCTGGGCGAATCAATCTCAAATCTAGGTTTCTATGTAGAAACATGACTCTAGAAAATGGGTATCTAAATATGTAAAAATCTAAATTTTGACCTAAACTGGGACTCATATGCCAAAATTGGTGAATTAGTCTAGTTAGGGTTTTGTAGAATTTGAAACTTTGAATTTTTCCTTCAAACTATGCTCTGCACTTCTCAATTAATTTATGGATTTGAAACCCTGATTTGTAACCTGTAGAAGCTCTCCAAATATCTTTAATGCATGGTGATTGTTGGTAGATGGTCAACACTCCCCTCAAGATTCGTGACATGGAATAATTGCCTCCCATGGATCTGTTAACTCTAGTGGTTGTATCATGCATTAATAGGTTGATCTTTTGGTGCATCGACAACCATGGGACCAAAAAATGGTATCAGAGCCAAAGGTGTCAAGTTCGAATCCCATCAAGTAACACTGAGGGGGAGGTTGTTGGAAGATGGTCAGTTCTCCCCTCAGGATTCGTGACATGGACTAACCACCTCACGTGGATTTGTTAACTCTAGCAGTTGTATCAAGCATTAACAGGTCGATCTTTTGGTGTAACGACAACTGTGGGATGAATAGTGACAACTTTGACAACTTTAGGCACTTTAACAACTTTCTCCAAATTTTCTCCTTAATATATCCTCAACCTTAACCTACAAATCACACACTAAAGAGAGGTAGAAATATTATTTTCTAGTGGATAAGGGTTTGCCTTGCTCAAGCCTCATTTTAGTAATCAAAACATGAAATGAAATAAAATGGGAATTTATAATGATGAATCAACAAAATATGATGTTGCAACTCACCAAACCCTAGCAATAAGAGGTTGCAAACATGCATGAAGTGGCTCCAATTGATGTAGATCTTGACAATTTCTTGAATGTGATATAACTTTAATGAAATGATAGCTTGAATCATAAAACCCTACATCACATTGTTAGCTCAAAAACAAAGATTATGCATGAATACTTTTACATGATGCTTGATACTAGAAGGATGCTCTAAAATGATTGATAATCTACCCTTGAATGCTCTTGAATGCTCTTTTAAACACTTAAATTCTCTTTTGAACTCAAACTTTCTATAAGGCTTCTCATTCAACTTGCTAGGTGTAAAATGAGTGAAAGAAACCTGAATTTATACTTAATTATGCAACAATTCCCAAAATTACAACATTGCAAGTTGACATCAGATCTAGGAGGATAAAATCTAGTAAAAATTTGAATTAATTATAATTTTGGGCCACACAGAAATCATTCGTCCAAGGATGAAAATGAGTCCCATTAGGCATAATTTATGGGACCATTTTAAAATATTCTTAGAAAGGTGTAAAACTAGGATCAAGACCCAAAAACCTAGGTGGGACTCATATGCCCAAGGTGGTGAATGAGTCCTATATCAGCAAATCTGCGTCACACAACCTAAAAATTCCTAAATTATGATTCAATGTTGATTTATGTTGGGATCATCCTTAAAAAGATGCATTAAACAAGGCTTGTCGATGTAAAATAAGGACAATTAAAGCATAAAGAAGCCGAATTATTAAATAAACCTCTAGAAAAGTGTGAAATTTTGTTACAACACTTTACAACATTCCAAATAAGGCATCAATAAGCTCATTTAGTTCAGAAGGGCACATGACCTAATGTGAATATGTTAGACACATTGCAACACTAAATCAAGGTCATGTTGAGGGCGGGGATTTTTCTCTCATTACACCATCAACAATGTCACTAGGAATTTGTTTGATGTCTATTGGAAACCCTATTTCTTGGAATTTTATCACCAAGTTAGAAAAGGGTATCTTTTCTTTGTAAGGATTGAAATGCATAGCATGGAGTTCAAGGCAATTGAGATAGACCCAAGATAATATTGTGTTATTATCTATGAGGGTGCACTAGATGATACTTTTATTGATCATTATTGTTTTTGAAGATATTATGAATGAATCCATTATTTGGGTTTTCATAGTTGGAGGATGGTGTCATCAAAACATGGAGGAATTTCCATTATTTCAAGTTATCTTATTGTTTTGAGATTGTTCTTTGCATGATAAGTGTTTTTTCTTTTCTTTTATATTTCCTTATTGATGTTGATTGTTTTGAAAATACATGTATTATGAACCTTGATTTACGTGGAAAGCCCCATAGGGAAAACCACGGTGAGAAATTTTTCTAGGAGCTATTGTCCTAATCCAGCCTCACAAGTAAATAATAGTTACAAACTTATTTTAGGGGTACAACCCAAGGAAGCTACTAGTCCATGTTTATAAAACTTTTTTTTAGGGGCTAAAACCTAAGGAAACTACTTCTCACTAATTGAAAGAAGGAACAACTGAAATATGGTTGACTTTATGGCTTCAACTAGTGATAGTCATCAATTCTACACATTAGGTTTATAGAAGGTCTTTTCATGCTCTGTTCATGCACTCAAACATCTTTGAACACTTCCATAGCTCTCTTCTCATATTTCATATTCTATACATCCACACACTCACAAAATACAAATTTAGTCAACTAAATACAAGAGAAATATGAAAATTGTAACATATCGACCAACATGTCCATTGCTGGTATGAAAAAAGATAAAACATTATTTACATCTATTCCAAATGAGTCTGCATGACCCATACAACATTGAAAAACACTCCAACTCTTCTCACACTTGAACTTGTGACACACATCACCAGTATATCTTAGTTAGCCTCAAAAAAAAAATCTTCACAAAACAACTTGAACCAAATGTGTAGTACTTGAAATGAGAAATATCTGCATTCACTTCATACCTTAGACACTATGAGATATGTGGAGTGTCCATATAAACTTATACAACTAAAATTTGCATTTTTCTACTAGCGTAAGTAATCAAACACTTAATCTAATGAAGATTAGGCATCAGGAACCAACTATAACACTCTGTCACTTGAAAATTGAACTTATAGAGAGCCAACCCATTTGAAAATTCAATACAACACTCTTTACAAATCACTGAGTATTTCCATAAATCTACTTGGAAAAAATTCAAATCCAGAGGAATACAAAGCATTCCAACAAGCCTTCATTAGCACTTTTCTCTACCGTAGCATAGACCAGAACACCATCTCTTCTAAATTTCATTGTAGAAGGTATAATGACATGAAAAATTGGATATAATAGCTTCATATCTCCATGAACATATCTTATGAACCAAAAGACTAAATCTTGCTTTGTTGAAGGATGTGGAACAAAACACTGTGTCACTACCTTAGGGTATATACTAGGAAAGTCTTGGACACAAATCCTATAACATATTATTGAGTGTGGTACACCAAATGGAAAAATATCAATGTAGACATACTGAAAACACCTTAGGAAATGTGTCATACTTAGATTAAAAACTGATTATTGATCTTCCATACACTTCAATGTTCACTTGCATCATTAGATATCTCTACATATTTTAACGATGGTGGAAAGAGGGTGTTGAGATGTGCTTTATGGCCTAGGTCTTAGAATACCATTTTTTTCCAATTGTCATTTAGGAAGGTCCTAGGATCCAAAATTGGATTGACTATCAACCCAAAGGTGAGTCAATTCTCAACAAGGAAGACCTAGGAGGGGTTCTTTTAGGCTTTGAAGGGTTCACCATCAAGAAAAAGCTTGGAAAAGACAACTTAACATTCAACTCACTAAACCTAGTAATGCAAATCAAACGATGAGTGAAAATTACAAAATTAAGCAAGAACAAGTTAGGATGTGTGTACCTAGGAAGTTTGAAAATTTGATGAGGATTATAGAAATCCAAAAATTCTATCAAAATATGTTAGCGAGGACTAAGATGCTCTTACTATTTTCTTAGTCTTGCTACTTTTTTGGGGGGGAAATACAAAATCTTCGAATGTCAGAATAGGATACGAAAATAATCTCTACAAAATACCCTTGGTAGGACTAAGACACCCAAGTACTATTTTCTTAGTCCCATATTGATTTTTTGAAATCTTTGAATGTGATCCTAAGGCTCAATGTCTGCACTTCCTTCTTCTCAGATCTCGAGTCCTGAAAATTCTAGATCTGGCATGTAGGTGAGTTTCTGTGAAGATGACAACTTTTCTATGCAACTTTGTAACTTTGACCTTCAAATGATATTTAAGTCTTCAACCTAAATTTGCAAACACAAAAATGCAAGAGAGGAAAATCTCATTGATTGTTAGTAAATGGGGGTTTGCCTTGGTCAAACCCCATGTTGGTAATCAAACCTTGAAATGAAATGGAATAATGGAGGGGAATGATGAATGAACAAAGTGCTATGTTGCAACTCACCAAACCGTTGTTATGAAATATGCAAACTTGTGTGAACTAGATAGATTGATGTAGATCTTGATTTGAGTGAATGCTTGATAGATCTTGGGTTGAATTACTTTCTTGAATCAATATCCTACATCACAAATGTTAGCTTAGAAACACACATGATGCAAGAATATCTGTGAAATGATACTTGAATCTTGATGATGACTCCAAATGCTTGATGAATTGCTCTTTAATGCTCTTGTGAACTCAATTATGCTAATAAGAAAGAATACTCAAGTGGCTAGATGAGAAACGAGTGAAGGAACCTTGTATTTATACTTATCCATGCTTAATATTCCAAAATTACACCACATCAAATTGACATATGATTTTAATTAATTAAAGGAGGCTAAATCCAATCAAGATTCAAAATTAAATCCAAAATATAACTTGAGGGGGACCAAGATGCCCTAAGTGGTGTCTTAGTCCCAAGGTTTGAAACTTGAGGCACATACTCCAAAAAGAGGACCCTTTAAGGTTCCTTTGAAATTAGGGTCCCAAGACCTTTGGGGGACAAAGATTCCCTAGGTGGCATCTTAGTCCTGATCTAAAAATAAGGGACACAACTAAAATCATTAAATTATCATTTACCCTTTGACTTTTGTTGGGATTACCCATAAAAATATGTAATTTATTAGGCTTTTCAATACAAAAGAGGACCAATTAAGACATAATTAAAGATAAATAAAGCAAGGTGAGCCCAAAAAAGTGTTAAAATGAAAGGGTATGCATTTTCCTACACTAGATTTAGCCCCCACTCTAGTGAGAGGATGAACTTGCTTCAAAATCACACTAAAGTAGCCAACCATGCAATCAAGATGGGTTCAAATGTACATATGCTAGTAAGATAGGATGAAATAACCAAAAGGGTGGCCAAGCCCCTAGGATCAAGATCCTATGGCAAACCAATATAGGCACAAAGGAGTCACACACTTGTGAATGATGTATGAATCCATAACAAGATCGTAAACATACACCATGAAAGATAGGAAAATGGAAAAAAGAAAAAAAATTCTATGTATCAAGTTTCGACTGGCCATCCAACTCATTGTGGACTGAATCTAGTCCGTTTGTCCAAAAATGTTTACAACTGGAACTCGTTGTCCCTATGCAAACAAAATACATGCTCACAAGGGCTAGTGAAGCTAGTTGTCCACTAGTGAAGTGAAAAAGAGGGTGGATCTAAAGACCCAATAGTGCGGAAACATTCCCTTAACACTAATACAACAAAGGAGTGGAGTTGTACACAAGGTTCAATAGAAACTAAAACAATTGAGATAATACATGCAACATAAAAGAGATTACACAAATTTAACATTCACATATTGACACAAGATATACGTGGGAAAACCTTTTCAGGTAAAAAACCCACCACACAAAGTCAAGACAATTGTATTACAGTAATAAAAAAATTACGTACGATGTTCAGTCTTCTTTGATCAGCTCACAACAACACACAGATTATCTTCTCACTGTTACAATGTTCTTTCTAACATATAGTTTTAATCACTCAAACACATCAACTTGTCTACGTACATATAATTGGCTGATATATACAATCATGTACTCAAGTGAGAAAGTCATACACTGCATTCAATTCTATCAACCAATCATCGACCATCTGGTTCATCAATCTATCATCCAATCACGTAATCGATCAACCCATGTTGATCTCCCTGCATCGAGCCACCTAGGCATTAATGCCATCACCCAAATCGGGTTATGTTCGCCAGCCTAAGTCAGCCTGCACCTGCTGCAATTACTCCTTTGGTTTCTAACCAATCATCGTTCTAACACTGAGCCACATGTCCATATTTGATTTTTCCATCGCTCCTATCCCTGAGTCCAACCTGGTCAAAGACAACCTTGAGCTCGTTCGAGCTCTTCTACGTCCTTACTGCTCTACTGTCGAGCTCAATCATCCTGCTTGCGGTATGGCGGTGAGCTCATCTGAGATCACCCTGACCATACCCACGCTACAATCGAGTCCAACTAACCCATCCGCGGTCTGGCGGTAATGACCATTCGAGATCGCCCCGACGACATAACCGAGCCCTGTTGCTCCTTCCCCATGCTACCACTACCCAATCAAGGTCTGACCACGGTATGGCGGTGATAGGTCTATGGGACCACTGACGGTCAAACCGTTCTACTGTGGGGGCCAACAGGCCACTCCGCAGTAGAGCGGTGATCGTCAGCGAGACCCCTGGTGGTCTTACCGTGGCCACCATGGTGAGTGGACCCACCGCCCACAGTATGGCAGGGATCACTGGACCCGACCACAAGTGGTCTTACCGTGACCACCATGGTGAGTGGACCCGCTGCCCATGGTATGGCGGTAACCGGAAAGGCCACTGCTAGCAGTTTCACTGCAGCCACCGTAGTGAAGGTCTTTGTTGATCGCGGTACAGTGGTGACCGGCGAGGCAAATAGGAAGTTTCCTACCATGACCACCATAGTGAATATACTCACCAAATGTGATAAGGCGGTAACCGCCAAGTCTGTCACCATGGTACCGCCAGGGGGAAAAAAGAGGTAGATGTGCTATGGCGGTAAACTGTAGAAACATCAAATTTTTTCCAAGGCATGAAAAACAAGGGATTCTAGCTAGAAGTTGAGACACATTTTCTCAACAAGCTCCCACTTGGTGAGCACTCCCAGCTCCCTAATAACTTTGAAACTTACTGCCTGCCATAGGCCCCAAGGCCCATTGATTCTATGTACCATCTGAACTTGTCTATGCTAACTGCCTTCATCAAAGCGTCTGCAACATTCTTCAATGTGTCGACCTTTTCCAAACTGACCTTGCCATATTTAACTATATCCCTTATGAAGTGATATTGCACATCAATGTGCTTGGTCCTGGAATGAAAGGTTGAATTCTTTGCCAAACAAATGGCACTCTGACTGTCATAGCATATTGAAATCTGCCCAACATTAAATCCAATGTCTGAACACAAACGGTTTAACCAAACAACCTCTTTACATGCATGAGTTGCTACCATGTATTCTGCCTCGGTCATGGATAAAGCAACTACATCCTGTCACTTGCTCATCCAACTGATTGCTCCACCATTAAGCATGAAGGTGTATCCACTGCTGGATCGCCTGCTATCAATGTCTCCTACCCAATCTGAATCAACATACCCACAAATGTTGAGAGTCCTCTGTGATGCAACCAAATTTCCATGATAACACAGAGCATATTCTGAAGTCCCCTTCAAATACATAAATAATCTTTTCACAACATCCCAATGTGATCTTCCCAGATTTTCCATGAAACAACTTAGAACTCCCACTACTTGGGAAATGTCTGGTCTTGTACAATTCATAGCATACATCAAACTACCAAGAAAACTTACATAAGGCACAGTGTTCATGTTCCCCATGTGAGTAGCAAACTTTGGATAGTCTTCAACATATAGCTTCATTCCCTGCATGATTGGAACAACTAGTTGCTTGCAATCATCCATGCTAAACCTCTCCAGAACTATTTTCACATACTTACTCTGACTGACCCAAATCTTTCTACTAGTTCTATTCCTAGTTATCTCCATTCCAAGAATGTACCTTGCTGCACCATTATCCTTCATTTCTAACTTTGCAGACAACTGAGATTTAAGATAAAAAATCATAGACTTTCTATTTCCTATGAATAACATATCATCCACATACAGGGTAATAACAAGCACATGATCATTCTCAGATTTATAATAAATACAATGATCAGATTTTGATCTCACAAATCCTATTGACAACACAAATGTGTCAAATTTTCGGTACCACATTCTAGGAGATTTCTTTAAAACATAAAGAGATTTATTCAACTTACAGACTAGATTTTGCTTACCTCTTTCAACAAAATGCTCAGGCTAGGACATATAAATTTCTTCTTCCAGCTCACCATGGCGAAATGTTGTCTTCACATCCATCTGCTCAATTTCAAAATCATATGCAACTACTAATGAAAACAAAAATCTAATGGATGTCAGTTTTGCTACAGGAGAAAAAATCTCTCCATAATCATTTCCTTCAATTTGAGAAAATCCTTTTGCAACTAGTCTTTCCTTATACTTCTCAACACTACCATCAAGACCTGTCTTCTTTTTGAATACCCACTTACAGCCAACAGGCTTTCACCCTTTAGGCAGTGGTACCAATTTCCAGGTTTCATTCTTCTTCAATGAATCCATCTCTTCATTCATGGCTTTTAGCTAAGAATTTGAATCAATCATGTTGATTGCTTCTTTAATAGTCTTAGGCTCATCAGTAATAGTAATTAAAGCATAGGCACAGTTCAAATATAACAATGAGAAACCATACCTTTCAGGTTGCCTTTTTCTCGTGTAGATCTTCTTTCAAGCTGAGGTTGTGGTTCTTCATCATCAGAACTCTCAGAGTTGCTTGAACTCTCCTCAATCTCAGGTACATCATGCAACTCTTCCCTTTCTGGAGTTTGGGGAATCTGAACGACATCCTTTTTCTTCTTTTCTCTTTGATTTGTCTCAAGCTGCTGATCACTTACTGAAGGTTTCGGCTCTCGAAATATCAAACTTCTGTTGTATATAACCTTCTCAGTAATAGGTTTCCAAACCTTCTATCCCTTCACACCAACTCCATAGCCAATGCAAATACATTTGATAGCCTTGTTGTCCAACTTAGATCTCTTTTCATTTGGCACATAAACATATTACTCATAGCCAAAGACATGAACATGCCTCAGAGAGGGTTTCTCACTAGACCATGCTTCCAAAGGTGTCTTATCAACAAGAGAAAATCAAAGAGATCGGTTTATTAGAAAACATGTTGTAGCAATAGCCTTAGCCTAGAATTTCTACTCCAGACCAGCGCCACTCAGCATACTCCTTGCCTTTTCCATCAACATCTTGTTCAACCTTTTTACAACTCCATTCTGCTGTGGAGTGTAAGGTGTGGTTTTATGTCTTTTAATTCCATGATCAGTGCAGTACCTTTCAAAATCTGTAGAACAAAACTCACCACCATTGTCTTTCCTCAAACACTTAATTTTCTTTCTAGTCTGATTTTATACCAAAGATTTAAACTCTTTAAACTGACTGAACACTTCTGATTTACTTTTAAGAAAGTATACGAATTTCCTTCTCGAACAGTCATCAATGAAAGAAACATAATATCTAGACTTTGATAATGAAGGAAAACTCACTTGACCAAACACATTAGAATGAACATAATCCAGTATACCAGAAGATTTATGAGGACTAGAACAAAATGAAACACAATGTTCACAAAAATTGAACTCAAACTTACAATCATCAAGACCTTCTACAAGATTTTTACTCTTCAATTTTTTTAAACCTTTCTCACCTATGTTACCTACTCTATGATGCCACAACATAGTCTTCTCAGCTAGGATTTTTACCTCCAAAGAATTTGTAGATAGAGAAGAGTCTACATCTTCCTCTATAGGAGCAACATTGCTTGACTTTGCAGAGGCACTTTTACATTGAACAGGATGCGCATCCAGCTTATACAGAGTGCCAGTACAAACACCCTTAGCTAGCACCATTGCACCTCTAGCCATTTTACATCCTCTACTAGAGAAATAAAATTCCACACCAACATCATTTAACTTACTGATAGAAAGAAGATTTCGAGCCAGACCTGGAATGTGAAGTATGCCACCAATCCCTTTGACTCTCCCTTCTGGAAACTGAATTCTGAATCTTCCTCTGCCAACTATCTCTAGCATTGAATCACTTGCCAAGTACACCTTACCACCATCATACTTCTCATACTTAGAGAACCATTCTCTATGGGATGTCATGTGAAAGGATGCACCTGATTCAACTAGCCAGACATCATCAGATGCCTAAGTTGCCAAGGCTGCAATGAAGGTGTCTACATCACTTTGAGAAGATTCATTGTCAGAAGCGTTCTTCTTCTTCTTCTCCTTGCAATCCTTCTAGATGTGACCAAGTTGCCCACAGTTCCAACACTTTACCTTAGAATTTTTACCAGGAGACTTTGATCTCCCTACAGATTTGGATTTTGACTTCTTATCTTTCTTCTTGCCTTCTCCTTTGGTCTACCTTGAAATATAAGAGCCTTTTTGGCCATCTCTGAAGACTTCCTCCACATATCTTTAGATAACAATGAGGCAATTTATTCCATCTTGAAAGTAGTGGTAGTTCTTCCAATGGCCATCACAAGATGATCCGAACTGTTAGGTAAAGAACACAACAAGAGCATGTAACGATCCTCTTCCTCTATCTTTACACCTACAAAATCCAGCTAAGTAATACCCATGTTAAACGAGTTCAGATGGTCTATAACAGATGCACCTTCTTCCATCTTCAAGGAGTACAACTTCTTCCTCAAGAATAACTTATTTACCAGAGACTTTCCCTGATAAATATCTCCAAGCTTCTTCCACAACAAAGATGCAGACTTCTCCTCATGGACATTCAGGAGTACAAAATCAGCTAGACTTAGTCTTATGAGACCCCTTGCTTCTCTATCAGCAAGATCCCAATCCTCTTGTTTCATACTTTGTGGTATAGTTCTGAACACACCAATCCAGAGGTCTCTCTCCACAAGCAAGTCTTCTATCTTGAGTTTCCATAACTCAAAGTTACTGCCATTAAAATTTTCAATCTCTACCCTACTTGATGTACTCGCCATCTCAGACAGAAATAAGTTTTAACACAACAATACTCCCATTGAAACAATATTAGTACAAAAAATTGACTTTCCTACAAGGATAACACAACTGGCCAAGCTCTGATACCACTTGAAGGGAAAAAGAGGATGGATCTAAAGACCCAACAGTGCAGAAAATTTCCATTAACACTAGTACAACAGAGGAGTGGATCTGTAAACAAGGTTCAATAGAAACTAAAACAAGTTAGATACATACATGCAACATAAAAAGGTTACAATGTTCTTTCTAACATACATTTTGAATCACTCAAACACATGAACTTGTATACATACATATATTTGGCTGATATATACAATCATGTACTCAACTGATAAATCCATACATTGCATTTAATTCTATCAACCAATCACCGACCATTAGGTTCATGAATCTATCATCCAATCACGCAATCAATCAGCCCATGTCGATCTCCCTGCATCAAGCCACCCAGGCATTAATTCCATCACCCAAATCGAGTTTTGTTTGCCAGCCTAAGTCAGCCTGCACCTGCTGCAATTACTCCTTTGGTTTCTAACCAATCATTGTTCTAACACTGAGCCACGTGTCTGTATTTGATTTGTCCATCACTCTTGTCGCTGAGTCCAACTTGGTCAAAGACAACCCCAAGCTCGTCTGACCTCTTCTATGTCCTTACTGCACTACTTTTGAGCTCAATAGTCCTACTTGTGGTGCGGCGGTGAGCTCGTCTGATCTCACCCCGACCATACTCATGCTACCGCCGAGTCCAACCGACATGTCCGAGGTCTGGTGGTAACAACCATCCGAGCTCGTCCTGACAACATCACTCCTTCCCCACACTACCGCTACCTAGTCAAGTTTTAACTGTGGTATGGAGGTGATCGGTCTATGGGACTTCTGATGGTCAAACCTTGCTACCGCGAGGTTTGATAGGCCACCCACGATAGAGCGGTGACCGTCAGCCAGACCGCTGGCGGTCTTACTACGACCACCGTTGTGAGTGGACCCACCACCCATGGTATGGCGATAACCACCGAACCCGACCACAGGTGGTCTCACCACGGCCACCATGGTGAGTGGACCCACCGCCCATGGTATGGTGGTAATTGCCAAGGCCACCGCTAGCAGCTTCACCGTGGCCATCGCAGTGAAGTTCTTTGTCAACCACGGTAATATGGTGACTGGCAAGGCAAACAAGAAGCTGCCTACCACAACCGCCATGGTGAGTATATTCACCATGCATGGTAAGGCGGTAACCACCAAGCCTGTCACCATGGTACCGCTAGGGGCAAAAAAGAGCTAGGCACGGTATGGCAGTAAACTACAGAAACATCAAATTTTTGCCAAGGCATGAAAAACAAGGGCTTTTAGCTAGAAGTTGAGACTCATTTTCTCAACAACTAGGTGAGCCCCAATAGGTCTATACCAAATTAATATCCCCATGACTATGATAAGTACAATTAAGTGCATGCTCACAAGGGCTAGTAAAGCTAGTTTTTCACTAGGTGAGCCCCAAGGAATCATATCAAAGCCATACCTTCATGACTTTAGTAAGGTAAAAAGAGAAAATGCATGCTCAGAAGGGCTAGTGAAGCTAGTTGTTCACTATTTGATCCCCAGGAAACCATATCAAGGCCATACCTCCATGACTTTAATAGTGTGTTTTTTGAGATGGAGGTGAATATGGTGGTGGTGTGTATGTGTTGGGAGGACAAGTGAATGGATTTCTTGTGGTAGGATATATTAGATTAGATGCCACATATGTATAAGGAGCACTAGTGGAAATGTTTGAGGTATGAAGGACATTGTTAGTTGGTTGCATCATTGTGCTCACTTGAGGATTAGTATAGGTGGGAATGGAGGTTATGGTTGAATGGGGAGGAATTTGACTTCCACCCTAGTTTGGCACATTATTTGAAGTTTGAGCACCATTGGTGGTGGAAGGAATATTTTTTCCAAAGATGTGAGATATTCTATGCATAACTTCATGTCCTTCGTCAATTTCCATCATGCGGTGAAGACTATCTATAACAGGTATAACATTGTTGGAAATGTTTTTAGTAATCGCGCTATCTTGTAAATGGGATAGATCTTCATGAATTTTCATAATATTTTCTTGAGGAATATGATCAACCATTGTTTGAACACTTGGCACAATAGTTATGGGTAAGGTAGGCATAGAAAAAGAGGTATAAAATATATGGTCCATACATAGTGAACTAGTACCAACACTAGAAGTAAGATATATTGATAACCCAAGATCCACAATGAGTGTTTTATCATGGGATGCCATGAGTCTCACACTTCATCTAACCACAGTATTAGTAGTAGGACACTAGGTATTGCATCTCATGCAAGGTATAAATTATGTAGAGCAAGGGTGGAATATACTTAACACCAAAAATCACAATTCAATCACCTACTAAGCCTCAAGACCCCAAACAATGGTGATTTGCACAAACTCACAAGTATAGAAAACTAGGTCTCGAAATAAAATAAAAATTAGCATATATTTTAGAGAAGGTTGTTTCATCATAGGACAAACACCTTTTCAAACACCCATTAGGCTTGCATTTAACATATCTCAATTTTGGAATAGGTTGTTTTGGAGAAAGTTTCTCTTCAGGTCTTCTACGCCTAAAACAAGGCCAATTAGGCCACGTTTCCAAAGAACCTACAAAGAACTCAATATTTAGACACCTAAACTCTTCACCAATAGTCTAGGAATGTCACATATGGTCCTAATCAAGAGTTTTTAATATCTCTCAACATCTACAAGTTGTTGTCCTTCACTTTCTCTACTTGACCTAGCCTAACACATGAGGATGTTAGGCTAAACTTGGACTAAACTTTCCAAAACTCCATTCCCAACTCCAAAAGACAACAAAAACATAAAAAAAAAACCTACAACTTCCATTCAACTGAGTTAGGCCAAAATACACTAGTAGAATGGACACTTATTTACATTTTTGATCCCAAACCTTAGAAATGAGGGTTTTACAAGTGGTCTGTGACAAAATGCTTCTAACAAGCTTCTTTCTTGATGAAAATCAAACAAAACACATTCAAATGAAATCTTACTCACTATAGGAACTTCTCACATAAATTACATTTCATGAAACTATTATACAAGGCTGTACAAATCAAGAAATCTTTAGAAAATACACACAAATTGCAGAAAAATATACTATTTTCTATTCTTTTTATCCTCTCACGCTTGAATAATGCTTCCTCCAAGTTTGTGAGGCCCAAATAACATTGTGCAACTATAACTCATCAGTTACAACCAAGATTTACTCCATATGATTGTTCACCTTCCACTTACAAGCAATTTTGACAAGTTGCAAAGCAACTTTTACACTTTTCTAACAACTTTCACCAAACACCTAAGGATGACCCTACATGAAAAAAAAAATTAAAAATGGTCTTGATTCAACCTTATTACATCAAGTGAGTGATAAAACACCTAAATTACCAACCTGGAAACTTAAATCCATCAACTAACCAAAATAACCATGGTGCCCCTACACCATACACCCTGGGAGAGAAAAATCTCATGCTCCACCTGAGATCAGTTCTTGCACTAATGTCCCATGCTTCCTAATGTCATATTCTGGCATCCATACTACTTCTTCATGAGGGAATCCCTACCACTTGACAAGGTATTCATTGTAAACTTTGTTTCTTGCTCTCTTTTCCTCAGTGTCCAAAATGACTTCATGTTTCAATGGTTTAGTAGTGGGTAGATCTCTAACCCAATCATCATTAGCAACACCTTCATCAACACTTGTACCTACATCCACAAATCCTTTGAAAGTGTAAAGGTTAGAAACATTGAAGATTGATGAGATAGCAACTCCAAGTGGGAGTTTTATGTCATAGGAATTTTTACCAAACTTATGGAGCACCTTGCATGGCCCAATATTTTTCATCAATAGATTTGTGTATTTTCCCTGAGGCAATCTCTCTTTCTTCAGGTGTTCAAGTACCAAGTATCCTACTTTGAACTAAAAATTCCTCTTTTTCAAATCTTCATGCGTCTTATAATTTTCCACACTCTTCTTCTAATTCTCCTTGACATGGTCATGTATGTATTTCATACCTATGACAAATACTTCTCCCTCCACACTTCTCTTCTTGAATCCACATAGATCTCTAAGCTCAAATATGCCTCTTGGTTTTAGACCATATACTATTTCAAATGGACTTTCCCCTATGCTTCGATTAATGGAGTCATTATAAGCATGCTCTGCCTATGGAAGAATGAGATCCCATTGTTGTCCATGTTATTTTGTAAGACACCTAGAAAATTTTCCTAATGATCTATTAACCACTTCAGTCTACCCATCATTTTTTGGATGATAGGCAATACAGAAGGTCAAATTTGATTCTAATTTCCTCCACAAGGTCCTACAAAAGTGACCTCTGAACTTTGAATCTTTGTCCACTTACTGGCCATCTTACATGACAACAAATATTGCAAAATGGTCTTGATGCAGGGAATAAAATGAGTCATCTTAGTGAATCTATCAACAACTACAAACACACTATCCACTCCCCTTTGAGTTTTGGGTAAGCCTAATATAAAATCCATAATCAATTTTTCTCATGGATTGCTAGGTACTGGTAGGGGCTAATAAAGCCCTTCATTTGATCTAGATCCCTTGGCTCTTTGGAAAATTCCACAACTCTCAACAAAATTTCTGACATCTAAATGCATTCTTGGCCAAAAATAAAACCTTCTTACATGTTCTAGTGTTTTATCAACACCAAAGTGTCCACCTAGACTACCATAGTTCTTTTCCCTTATCAAATTATCTCTCATGGAGCATTTTGGAACACAAAATTGAGCATACTTGAATAAAAATCCATCTTGCAATAAAAATTCAAAAAATTCATCATCGAAAAAACCTTCAAAATGATTAAAAACAAAGTATAACTCTTCGAAGTCTTTATCAACTGCATACATGCCCTTCAATGCCTCTATACCCACAATTTAAAGCTAGATTTCCTACACCATCATGGATCTCTTGCTAAGAGCATCAACGACCTTGTTGGCTTGGCCTTTTTTGTGTTTAATTGTGAATGTGTAGCTCTGCAAGTATTCAACCTACTTTACATGTCTAAGGCTTAACTTATCTTGACTTTTTAGAAAGCTTAGAGAATGATTGTCCATGAAAAAAATGAATTCCTTGTGAAAAAGGTAATGTCTCCACTTTTTGAGGGACTGCACCAATGCATAGAGCTCCAATTCATATGAGGAATACCTTCTTTTTTCTTGATTTATCTTTTCACTAAAGAAAGCCATAGGTCTCCCTTCTTAGCTTAACACTACACCTATTGAAAACCCACTTGCATCAGTTTCTATGGTGAAAACCTTACTGAATCAGGGAGAGCAAGTATTGGTTGTTGTGACACTCTTGTTTTCACATATTCAAAACTCTTCTCTGCCTCATTAGTCCATTGAAACTTCCTTCTTTTGTCTCCCTTTATGGTGTCAATAATAGTGAGCAAATATAACTAAATTTCTTAATGAATTTTCTATACAAACTTGCAAGACCATGAAAGCTTCTCACCTCTCCTACTATCCTTGGAGTTGGCCAACTGAGAATGACTTCTAATTTCTAGGGATCCATATTCAATGAACCCTTGGAGATGAAAAAATTGACATATACTAGCTCTTCCTTCATGAACTCACATTTTTTTAGATTTATCATCAATTTCTCCTCATGTAACCTCTACAAAACCATGTCAACGTGCTTCAAGTGGTCTTATTTTTTCCTGCTCAACACAAGGATGCCATCCAAGTAGACAACTAAAAATCTTCCTATGAAGGGTTGCAATATGTAAGGCATGAAAAATTAACCCATTCCATTATATTCATTTTCTAGTTCAATGGACATTGCAAGAGAGAGATTTAGATATAACAAGAATTAAAATGAACATCTACTTGTGTTCCATTGCCATTAATTAATTTAAGCTACAAGTATGAGTTTACATACAGCTCATAGGGTGTTATGAATAATCTATTTCAATGATACAAGTCAAATATACAACCATAGTTACATCTATGATATTACAATTTTCAAATTGGCTTCCAAACTATTCAATGTACAATGTATGAAGCTTATCTAATCAATAGAATCCTTGATCGTCATCCGCCTAGACATCATCGGTCTTCTCACGTTGAGGCCAAGAGTGTGATTAAGGTGCCTTTTCCACCCAACCACAAAGCACATGACTTCCTCGGGTTTCTTCCTAACTCGAAGAAATCCCTGATCCTGCAAGAGGAGCCTAACAACCTAGAACAATAAAGCAGGAGGGTACTCTCGATGCATGCTTGTTTTCCTATATGCATTCCTAACTTGAAAACATATTTCTTGAAATCAGGATGTGGAAGAGACAAAATATAAATGATCTAGATTTTTAGTCCATCTGTTTCAATGGTACAGTTCTTGGCCAAGCATAAAATATAAAAATAATGTAGTTTATGAAAAGGATAAACTATTGTCTCTGTGAGCTCACGTTCGACATCTTGCCTTGGAAGTTACCAAATATTCCATGCAAAAACTGAGGTACCACTATACATGTGATTTATTTAGTGAAGATATACATCTAAAATCTTTTCAAGATAATTTCATGTTAGAATTGAAATGTGTGACAACTTCTAAGAAAAATAAAGAACTCTTATGTTTCATTTTATTTCTTCACAATTCAAATTGTCTAACTCAATCAATTTTTCCTCATTAGCAAATAAAATCCTACTTCCTCTCTACTTTACAAAAGAGTCCATGTTTATAGAATAACTAAAGATTTGTAGTCAAAAGAAGTAACTGTTTAGAGAAAAGATTAATGAAACACATGGTATATCATTTTAAAAAACTCCAACTTCCAAGGAACATTGTACATTTCAAGAGTAACAAAACACCCTCAATGTCAACTACTGAATGATGAGGAAAAGAAATCCACATTTACTTCTAAGCATTTATTTCCAACAGACAATAAGATTTTGTTTTTGAATCTAGTGGTTCCTATCATTGATCAATATTTGAAAGTATTTTCACTTTATTAGAACATGAAAGTAAAAACAGTCATTCAATGAGATTATTTTTTAAGAACTAATCATACATTCAATTTCTAATCACACATCTTTAGGGAATATTATTATTATTTATAACAAAGAAATGATATATTTAGATTTAATATATAAATATAGGAAATCACTCAAACTTATAAAGTAATGCAATGTGTATTATACATATATTTATATATATTGCTATGGAATATATATATATATATATACTGAAGTTCTATTAATCTATTTCTTTTATCAACTACACAAAATTACAAGAAAAATACAAAATATTATTATTTTTCACATATATATATATATATATATATATATATATTCATTGGTATACACATAATACACATGTGACCACACAGAAAGAATGCATGAATTAACAGAACACTGGAAGGTCTATGTGCAGTGAGTTTTGAGAAAATGTGTCTCAACTTCCAGCTAGAAACCCCTATTTTTCATGCATTGGCAAAAATTTGATGTTTCTGTAGTTAACCGTCACACCGCACCTAGCTCTTTTCTGCCCCTGGTGGTACCATGGTGACAGGCTTGGCATTTACCACCTTACCATGTGCGGTGATTATACTCATCATAGTGGTCATTGTAGGTGGCTTCCTATCTACCTCGTCGGTCACTGCCTTACCGCGGTCGGTGAAGACCTTCACTGTGGTGGCCACGGTGAAGCCACCAGCGGTGGATTTGGTGGTTACCACCATACTGTGGGTGACGGGTCCACTCACCGCGGTGGCCATGGTGAGACCGCTTGCGGTCGGGTCCAATAGTTACCGCCATACCACGGGTGGTGGGTCCACTCACCGCAGTGGCCACGGTAAGACTGTGAGCAGTCTGGCTGATGATCACCACTCTACTGCGGGGTGGCCTGTTGGCCCTCGCGGTAGCATGGTTTGACTATTAGTAGTCCCACAAACCGGTCACCGCCATACCATGGTTAGACCTTGACTGGGTAGCAATAGTGCAGGAAAGGAACGAAAGGGCTCAGTGATGTCATCGGGGTGAGCTCGAATGGTCCTTACCGTCACACCGTAGACGCATCGGATGGAATCGATGGTAGCGTGGGTATGGTTGAGGTGACCTCGGACAAGATCACCACCATACAACAAGCAGGAAGATTGAGCTCGATGATAGAGCGATAAGGACGTAGAAGAGCTCGGATGAGCTCGGAGTTTTCTTTGACTGAGTTGGACTCGGTGACAAGAGCGATGGACAAATCAAATACGGACACGTGGCTCAGTGTCAGAATGATGGTTGGTTAGAAACCAAAGGAGTAATTGTAGCAGGTGCAGACTAACTTAGGCTGGCGAATAGAACTTGATTTTGGTGATGGAATTAATGCCTGGGTGGCTCGATGTAGGGAGATCAAAATGGGTTGATCGATTGTGTCATTGGATGATAGATTCATGAACCTTATGGTCGGCTTTTGGTTGAGAAAATTGAATTCAATGTATTGATTTCTTAGTCGAGTACATGATTGTATATATCAGCCAAATATATGTACGTAGACAAGTTGATGTGTTTGATTGATTCGAACTGTAGGTTAGAAAGAACATTGTAACAGTGAGAAAATAATCTATGTGCTACTGTGAGCTGATTAGAGAAGACTGAACATTACATGTAATTGTTTTATTACTGTAATACAATTGTCTTGACTTTGTGTGGTGGGTTTTTTACCTGAAAAGGTTTTCCCACATATATCTTGTGTCAATCTCTGAATGCTAAATTTGTGTAATCTCTTTTATGCTGCATGTATTTATCTCAGTTGTTTTAGTTTTGATTGAACCTTGTTTAAAACTCTACTCCTCTGTTGCATTTGTGTTAAGGGAAAGTTTCTGCACTATTGGGTCTTTAGATCCATCCTCTTTTTTCCCTTCAAGTGGTATCATAGCTTAGCCAGTTGTGTTATCCTTGTAGGAAAGTCAATTTTTTGTACTAATACTATTTTAGTGGGAGTATTGTGTTAAAACTTGTTTTTGTCTAAGATGGCATGTACATCAGGTAGGGTAGAGATCAAAAAGTTTAATGGGAACAACTTTGAGTTATGGAAACTAAAGATAGAAGACTTTCTTGTGGAGAGAGACCTCTGGATTGTTGTGTCTGGAACTATGCCACAAAGTATGAAGCAAGAGGATTGGGATCTTGTTGATAGAAAAGAAAGGGGTCTCATAAGACTGAGTCTAGCCGATTCTATGCTCTTGAACGTCCATGAGGAGAAGTCTGTAACTCTATTGTGGAAGAAGCTTGGAGATATTTATTAGGGAAAGTCTATGGTAAATAAGTTATTCCTGAGGAAGAATTTGTACTCCTTGAAGAAGGAAGAAGGTGCATTTATTGCAGACCATTTGAAATCATTTAACATGGGTGTTACTCAGCTGGCTTCTGTAGGTGTAAAGATAGAGGAGGAAGATCATGGCATGCTCCTATTGTGTTCGTTACCTGATAGTTGGGATCATCTTGTGATGGCCATTGGAAGGACTACCACTGCTTTCAAGATGGAATACATTGTTGCCTCATTGTTATCTAAAGAGATGCAAAGGAAGTCTTCAGAGATGGCCAAAGAGGCTCTTGTTGTTTGAGGTAGACCAAAGGAGAAAGGCAAGAAGAAAGACAAGAAGTCAAAATTCAAATCTAAAGGGAGATCAAAGTATCTTGGTAAAAATTCCAAGGTCAAGTGCTAGAACTATGGGCAATCTGGTCACATCTGGAAGGATTGCAAGGAGAAGAAGAAGAAGAATGCTTCTAAAAATGAATCTTCTCAAAGTGATGCAGACACCTTCATTGCAACCTTGGCAACTCAGGCATTAGATGATGTCTGGCTAGTTGACTCAGGTGCATCCTTTCACATTACGTCCCATAGAGAATGGTTCTCTAAGTATGAGAAGTATGATGGTGGTAAGGTGTACTTGGCAAGTGATTCAATGCTGGAGATAGTTGGAAGAGGAAGAGTCAGAATTCAGTTTCCTGATGGGAGAGTCAAAGGGATTGGTGGTGTACTTCACATTCCAGGTCTAACTCAAAATCTTCTTTTTTTCAATAAGTTAAATGATGCTGGTGTAGAAGTTTCATTCTCTAGTAGAGGATGTAAAATGGCTAGAGGTGCAATGGTGTTGGCTAAGGGTGTTCGTTCTAGCACTCTGTATAAGCTGGATGCATGTCCTGTTCAATGTAATAGTGCCTCTACAAAGTCAAGCAATGCTGCTCTTGTAGAGGAAGATGTAGACTCTTCTCTGTCTGCAAATGCTTTGGAGGTAAAACTCCCAGTTGAGAAGACTATGTTGTGGCATCATAGACTAGGTCACATAGGTGAGAAAGGTTTAAAAACCTTGAAGAGTAAAAATATTGTAGAAGGGCTTGATGATTGTAATGTTAAGTTCAATTTTTGTGAACATTGTTTCTATGGAAAACAACACCGTGTTTCATTCTATTCTAGTCCTCATAAATCTTCTAGTATACTGGATTATGTTCATTTTGATGTGTTTGGTCCAGTTAATGTTCCTTCATTATCAAAGTCTAGATATTATGTGTCTTTTATTGATGAGTATTCGAGAAGGGAATTCGTATACTTTCTTAAAAGTAAATCAAAAGTGTTCAGTCAGTTTAAAGAGTATAAATCCTTGGTAGAAAATCAGAGTCGAAGGAAAATTAAATGTTTGAGGACAGACAATGGTGGTGAGTTTTGTTCTATATATTTTGAAAGGTACTATATTGATCATGGAATTAAAATACATAAAACCACACCTTACACTCCACAACAGAATGGAGTTGCAGAAAGGTTGAACAAGATGCTAATGGAAAATGCAAGGAGTATGCTGAGTGGTGCTTGTTTGGAGAAAAAGTTTTGGGCTGAAGTTGTTGCTACAACATGTTATCTAATAAACTGATCTCCTTGATCTACTCTTGTTGACAAGACACCTTTGGAAGCATGGTCTGGTAAGAAATACTCTCTGAGCTATGTTTGTGTCTTTGGCTATGAGGCATATGTTTATGTGCCAAATGAAAAGAGATCTACATTGGACAAAAAGGTTTTTAAATGTATTCTCATCGGCTATAGAGTTGGTATGAAGGGATACAAGCTTTGGAACCCTGTTACTGAGAAGGTGATATACAACAGAAGTGTGATATTTCGAGAGCTGAAACCTTCAGTAAGTGATCAGCAACTTGAGACAGATCAAATAGGAAAGAAGAAAAAGGATTCCATTAAGATTCCCCAAACTCCAGAAAGGGAAGAGTTGCATGATGTACCTGAGACTAACAAGAGTTCAAGTAGCTCTGAGAGTTCCAATGATGAAGAACCATAACCTTAGCCTGTAAGAAGATCTACACAAGAAAAAAGGAAACTTGAAAGGTATCGTTCCTCATTGTTAGATTCAAACTGTGCCTATGCTTTAATTACTAGCACTGATGAGCCTAGGACTGTTAAAGAAGAAATCAGCATGATTGATTCAAATTCTTGGCTGGAAGCCATGAATGAAGAAATGGATTCATAGAAGAAGAATGAAACCTGAAACTTGGTACCACTGCCTAAAGGGAAAAATCCTATTGGCTATAAGTGGGTATCCAAAAAGAAGACAGGTCTTGATGGCAGTGTTGAGAAGTATAAGGAAAGACTAGTTGCAAAAGGATTTTCTCAAATTGAGGGAATTGATTATGGAGAGATTTTTTCCCTTGTAGCAAAGCTGACATCCATCAAATTTTTGTTGTCATTGGCAGCTGTGTATGATTTTGAAATTAAGTAGATGGACGTGAAGACAAAATTTCTCCATGGTGAGATGGAAGAAGAAATTTATATGTCCCAGCCTAAGCATTTTGTTGAAAGAGGTAAACAAAATTGGGTCTGTAAGTTGAATAAATCTCTCTATGGTTTAAAGAAATCTCCTAGAAGGTGGTACCACAAATTTGGCATAGTTGTGTTAATAGAATTTGTGAGATCAAAATATGATCATTGTATTTATTATAAATCTGAGAATGATCGTGTGCTTGTTATTATCCTATATGTGGATGACATGTTATTCATAGGAAATAAAAATTCTATGATTTTTGATCTTAAATATCAATTGTCTACAAAGTTCAAAATGAAGGATCTTGGAGTAGCTAGGTACATTCTTGGAATGGAGATAACTAGGGACAAAACAAGCAGAAAGCTTTGGGTCAGTCAGAGTAAGTATGTGAAAACAGTTCTGGAGAGGTTTAGCATGGATGATTGCAAGTAGCTAGTTGTTCCAATCATGCAGGGAACAAAGCTATCTATTGAAGATTGTCCAAAGTCTGCTACTCAGATGGAGGACATGACTAGTGTTTTTTATGCAAGTGTTGTTGGCAGTTTGATGTATGTTATGGTTTGTACAAGACCAGACATTGCCCAAGTAGTGGGAGTTCTAAGCTATTTTATGGAAAATCTAGGAAGATCACATTGGGATGTTGTGAAGAGAGTATTTAGGTATTTGAAGGGGACTTCAGACTACACCCTATCTTGTCATGGAAATTTGGTTGCATCACAGAGGACTCTCAACATTCGTGGGTATGTTGATTCAGATTGGGCAGGGGACATTGATAGCAAGCGATCCACCAGTGGATACACCTTCATGCTTAATGGTGGAGCAATCAGTCGGATGAGCAAGCAACGAGTTGTAGTTACTTTATCCATGACTGAGGTAGAATACATGGTAGCAACTCATGCCTGTAAAGAGGTTGTTTGGTTAAACTGTTTGTGTTCAGACATTTGATTTAATGTTGGGCATATTTCAATCTGTTGTGACAGTCAGAGTGCCTTTTGTTTGGCAAAGAATCTAACCTTTTATTAGGGACCAAGCACATTTATGTGCAATATCACTTCGTAATGGTTGAAGATGGCAAGGTCAGTCTGGAAAAGTTTGACACCTTAAAGAATGTTGCAGATGCTTTCGTTAAGCCAGTTAGCATAGACAATTTTAGATGGTGCACAAAATCAATGGGCCTTGGGGCCTATGACAAACAGTAAGTTTCAAAGTCATGAGAGAGCTGGAAGTGTTTGCCAAGTGGGAGCTTGTTGAGAAAATGTGTCTCAACTTCCAGCTAAAAGCCCCTATTTTTCATGGCTTGGAAAAAATTTGATGTTTCTACAGTTTACCGCCATAGCATGTATGGCTCTTTTCTACCCCTAGTGGTACCAGGGTGACAGGCTTGGCAGTTACCGCCTTACTGCATGCGGTGAGTATACTCATTGCGGTGGTCGCGGTAGACAGCTTCATATCTACCTCGCCGATCACCAGCGTACACTGGTCAGCGAAGACCTTGACCATGGTGGTCACGATGAAGCTGCCAGCGGTGGCCTTGGCGGTTACCACCATACCGCGGGTGGTGGGTCCACTCACCGTGGTGGCCGTGGTGAGACCGCTTACGGTTGGGTCTAGCGATTACCGCCATACCGTGGGCGGTGGGTCCACTCACTGTGGTGTTCGCGGTAAGACCACTAGTGGTCTGGCTGATGGTCACCGCTCTACCATGGGGTGGCCTATCGGCCCCCACAGTACCGTAGTTTGACCGTCAAGGGTCCCACAGACCTGTCACTGCCATACCGTGGTTAGACCTTGACTGGGTAGCCGTAGCATGGGGAAGGAGCGACAGGGCTTGGTGATGTCGTCGGGGTGAGCTCAGATGGTCATTACTGCCAGAACATGGATGGGTCAATTTGACTCGGTTGTAGCGCGGGTATGGTCAGGGTGAGCTCAGACGAGCTCACCACCATATCGCAAGCAGGACGATTGAGCTTGATAGTAGAGCAGTAAGGGCATAGAAGAGCTCAGATGAACTTGGGGTTGTCTTTGACCGATTTGGATTCGGTGATAGGAGTGATGGAAAAATCAAATACGGACACATGGCTCAGTGTCAGAACATTGATTGGTTAGAAACCAAAGGAGTAATTTCCATAGGTGTAGGCTGACTTAGGCTAGCAAACATAACTCAATTTGGTTAATGGCATTAATGCTTGGGTGGGTCGATGCAGGGAGATTGACATGGGCTGATCAATTGCATGATTAGTTGATAGATTCATGAACCTAATTGATGGTGATTGGTTGATAGAATTGAATGAAATGTATATCTTTCTCAGTCAAGTACATGATTGTATATATCAGCCAAAAATATGTATGTAGACAAGTTGATGAGTTTGAGTGATTCAAACTGTATGTTAGAAAGAACATTGTAATAGTGAGAAGATAATTTGTGTCCTGCTGTGAGCTGATCAGAGAAGACTGAATATTGTATGTAACTATTTTATTATTTTAATTCAATTGTCTTGACTTTGTGTGGTGGGTTTTTAACCTGAATAGGTTTTCCCACGTATATCTTGTGTCAATTTGTGAATGCTAAATTTGTGTAATCTCTTTTATGCTACATGTATTTATCTCAGTTGTTTTTGTTGCTATTGAACCTTGTTTACAGATCCACTCCTCTATTGTATTAGTGTTAAGGGAAATTTTTCGCACTATTGGGTCTTTAGATCAATCCTCTTTTTTCCCTTCAGTCAGCGCAAGACATAGCACATTGACCACCTATGGAGAAGGTGTCGGCCTTGCCGACCACTTCTCTCATAAGGGGTCATGGCTTGTGGGGGCTATGTCACCTCACAAGCTAAAGCTTGTGGGATGGCACATCTCCACATAGCTGCTTCCCCATGGGCAAGTGGTGGGATTTCTGACCCCCTCCTAAATACCACTTGAGGTCCATAAAAAAAATAGTCCGACCGCAGTGAGCATGGGACTTTCGTCCCACAATTCAATGCAATCTGAAACTTAGCAAAACACAATTTTATGCAGACATATTTTGTGTGGAAGGGATTTAGTAAAAGTGGAAGAATTTAAATTTGCAAATAGATGTATATATATACATTTATATCTTGACATATATATGTATATTTTGCATCATTAGATTTTGGTTTTCTTTACAACAAAGAAGTGGCAGGTTGAGTTGCATATTCGAGTTTAAAATTATTCAGATAGTTGCAGAGATCATATCCTCAATGAATTTAATAAAACTATGATAGACACTTTTGTGCAGCTATGCTAAACAATTAAGAGCCTTTAATCCTTAACGAACCACACAATATTTCATAGGGAAATACCTGGAAAATCGCTTTTCCCTTTTGAACAATTTAAGAAGTCTCCTCTTGGATGATATTTTCTACTCCTTGCTTCTCCTGTGCTTTTCCCTTTCCTTTCAATTTCAATCCCCTATTAAGCTCAAAACTACGAACAAAATAATTTCCCTATTTTTTTATTTTCTTGCAGAGCAACCCCAAAGTGAAGAATCAAGAAATAGTTGTGTTTTATTCCCGAGAACTCACTCCCATTAAAAAGGTTTTTTCCCCAATTTTTCCAACCCTAAACTTGGAATTGAAAAGAATATAATAAAATAAATGAAAAATAATTGATTGACAATTTACCTTTTTACCGCCAAGTTAACATTCACTTTTATTTTATTTGTTTCCCCAAACAGTGTAATTAACTTGCTTATTCATTTTTTTTTAATGTTAATATTCAAACATGAATTTTACCATAATTGGAAACAAAATGTCATTTTAAATAACTTCACTCTATATGTAATTCCGCATGCTGATATTTATTTATTCTAACATCTATTTTTTGTTCATAGAATTGCGTGCATATACATATTTTAAAAGAGTAGCCATTCAATATTTTATTGAAAATAAAAAAACAATCATTTAAATCATTGCTAAATGCATCTAAGTGAATCTAAGTGTTTGTGTGTTCTCAAGAGTATCATTTCTGCTTTACCCTACCAGGAAGCTAATGTCCCCTCCTTAGCCACACCCTTGGTCTTCGACAAATTGTCACTCACATACACTCAAGAAAACACATAGAATTAGTATCCAGATAAAATCAATTCTACCTAACTCATAGCATCAAAAAATATTTATTCTGAGTAATATTTTCCATTTTGCATTATTCCCAAAATATAATAATATTTCATTAATTGCAACTTCCACAAAATTAAACACCACATTTATTGTCATTTATTCTACCACACATAAGCATGAAAACATGAAATGGAAACCACACAAAATAAAAGAAAACATCCCAAAAATTAGAGACATGACACAAGACTTCATTCATTAGACTCATAAATGTACTAAGGGAATTTGAAACCCCAAATGGCATCACCATCCACTCATAAAGACCTTCATTGGTTTTAAAATCAGTCTTCCACTCATCCCCCTCTTTGATCCTAATATGAACCACCCAAACAGTCCATTAGGTCCTCCATTCTAGGTATTGGGAACCTATATCTGATGGTTATTTTTTTTATAGCCCTAGAGTTTGTACACATTCTCCAATCCCCATCCTTTTTAGTTGCTAAAAATGTTGGGACATCACAAGGACTTCGATTTTCCCTAATGAGACCTTTATCCAATAATTCTTGAACTCATTTCCTTATTTCCTCATTTTGTTCAGGGGTCAACCTATATACAGCCTTATTTGGAAAACTAAAACCAAGGATTAGATCAATATGATGACTGATATCTCTCAAGGGAAGTAGGGAACTTGAAAATTCATCAATTGCAATACCTTTTATATTTATTCAGCAAGTTTTGAACTTCACTAGGTAGGTCTTCCACCTTATTTTTTGCTAAAATAGACTTGGACTCAAGTCTGATCACTATAGAAAATCCCTAAGCTTCTTCATCCTTCAAAGTTTTCAAAAACTCCTCTAGACAATAACCATGACACTAGAACCAAATTTCTTATCAAATTCTTCATCTTGTAGGGGTGTGAAAGTGTATGAGGTACCATCTTTATCTATTACATAGACATTCTTATGACCATCATACTTGGCCTTTCTATCATACTACCAAGGCCTTCCTAACAGCATGCGAAAAAAATCCATGGGGATGATGTCACAAATAATTTTATCCTTATAACCCCCAATATTGAACTCTACTCATGACTGCTCATTTACCAAGACTTGTTGACCCTTGTTTATCCATGACACTTTGTAAGTTGTAAGGTGTGGAAGAATTTTCAATTTTAGTTTTTCAACCATTTCCAAAGACACTAAGTTATCAGTAGAGCCTAAATCAATAACTACTTTGCATACCTTTCCATGAGACTTGCAAGTACTCCTAAACAATTCTTTTCTTTGTGGAGGCTCCTTGGTTGTTGGCACCTTGATAAGTGTTCTACTCATCATCAATGTCTCACCTACCTTAGGGGAAACTTGTTGAGATGGTGAATGCACACTTTCAGTGTCCTCTTCATGTACAATTTGAGTCCTTCGCTCACCACCCTAAGAACTCGATGCTTGTTTGTCTAGGCACTTCTAGGCTATGTGTCCAAATTGATTGCCACTATAGCATCTTCCTGAGAAATTATTGGATCCTCTCCCTTGTCCATCAAACCTTCCTCTACCACAAAATCTCCTTCCTTTTTAGTTATCTTTGCACTTGACTCTCCACTTTGTTCTTTTTGTCTACTTAGTTAACCTTGTTGCAGTTGTGACTACTCTCTTGCACCATTGTTGGCTCTACCTCTGAATTTTTTCCCTCTTCCTCTTCCTTTTTGCTCTTGTCTTCTTTTGATTCTTTCCTCTTCCTTGGTTGACAATTGGAAACACTCCTCAATTGTCTTAGTCCCGAGGTTTGAAACTCGGGGCACATACTCCAAAAAGGGGCCCCTTTAAGGTTCCTTTGAAATCAAAGTCCCAAGACCTTTGGGGGAAAAATATGCCTTAGGTAGTATCTTAGTCCTGACCCAAAACTCAAGGATACATAGCTAGAATCATTAAATTATCATTTACCCTTCGATGTTTGCCGGGATTAGCCATAAAAAGATGTAATTTATTAGGCTTGTAGATACAAAATAGGACCGATTAAGACATAAATAAAGATAAATAAAGTAAGGAGAGCCCAAACAAGTGTGAAAATGTAGGGGTATGCATTTTTCTACACTACATTATTAATAGTCTCTGAAGAAAATAAAATCTTAAACATAATTTTGACATTAATGACAAAAAACTATCAAGATGCAACAATTAGGGAGTTTGTGGAAGATATCGTTAATATTTATATTAAATGAGGATTTGATAACAATAAAATATTAGGAGGATATCATGGTATGAGACTAGAAGGAGATATTTGGATAAGATAAAGAGGGGATAATGGAACATTGGATGGATTAGGATCATATAAAATAACATAGAGTTAAGTGTTATAGGTCAATGTGATATAATTAAGATGGAATAATAAAACATAGGGTGAATTAAGAGGTATCTTGGGTTTGACTATAAAACATGTAGTGGGCACATGATATGTGTAGTAGTAATGGAGAAGAGAGTCAGTTAATAATGAGTGGAAGAAAAGGTTTCTTGTAGGAGTACATGTGTAGATGAAATGTGAAGGGACTTGGTATCCACCAAGAACTAAACTTTCTTTATTTTAAACTTAGTTTATGAAACCTAAGGCTAATAGTAGTATTTCTATATATTTTAAATGACCATCTAATAGAACCTTTAACTACTTTGACTATTTTATATAAAGCTGATGAGTATAATATTTTAAGATATTTTCATTTACTATATTAAAATTAAGTGACTTTTAATGTATACTTATTATAAACATGTATAATTATTTGTGAAGAAATCAAAAAAAGATTTAATAAGTATGAACCACAATATTTTTAATATTTTAAATTTTTGTTAAGAAGTATATCTTCATAATACCACTATATAATTATAGTAAAAATAATTGATGCATTAATCCAAAATTCTTAGTATATATGTAAGTATGTATATGTATGTATATGTGTATGTATATATATATTTATATATATATATATGTGCTTATATATGTATATTTATATGTATATGTATATTTATATGTATATGTATATTTATATGTATACATATATGTATATGCATATACATATGTATATGTATATATATGTTTAACCATGTGTAAAATGGGTGGATGTTTATAACCTAGGTCATAGAACACCACTATTCTCAAATGGTCATTCAATAATGTCCTAGGATCTAAAATTGGATTGACTATCAACCCAAAGGGTGAGTCAATTCTCAATAGGGAAGGACCTAGTAGGGGGTTATTTAAGCTTTGAGGGGTTCACCACCAAGAAAAATATTGGAAAAGACAATTAAACATTCAATTCACAAAACCTAATAAAGCAAGCTAAATGAAGGATGAAAATGATGAAAGAATACAACAACAAGTTAGGGTATGTGTACTTGGGAAGTCTAGAAAAGTAACAAGGATATTGAAAATGCAAAGAAGTCACCAAAAAATGTTATGGAGGACTAAGACACCCTTACTGTCTTATTAGTCCCACTGATGTTTTTCAAGGCAAATGGAGAATCTTCAGACACCGAAATTAGATCTGAAAAAATCTTTGCAAAATATCTTCGGGAGGACTGGGATGCCCTAGATGTCTACTTAGTCCTGATATGAATTTATGCAATTTTGAAATGTACTCCTAAGGCTTGATATATGAACTTCCTTCTTCTTTGATTTTAGCTTCTGAAACTTGCAAATCTGACTTGTAGTTGATTTTTCATGAAGATGCAAACTTTGCAGTCCAACTTTGCAACTTTACAACTTTTCACTCCAAATGATCTTCAATTCTTCAACCTAAATTTGCAATCACAAAGAAACAAGAGAGGAAATTTTTTTAGATTGTTAGTAAATGGGGGTTTTCCTTGATCAAACCCCTTGTTGGTAATCAAACCTTGAAATGAAATGAAATAAAGAAGGGAAATGATGAATGAAAAAGGTGCTTTTTTGCAACTCACCATACCCTTGTTATGAAATCTACAAATACGCTTGAGATGGCTGCAATTGATGTGGTTCTTGAATCTTGCTTGAATTGTAAACCCTATATCACAAATGTTAGTACAAAAAAAAACATGATGCAACAATATCCTTGATATGATGCTTGAATCTTGATAATGACTCCAAATGCTTGATGAATTTCTCTTGAATTCTCTCATGAACTCAGTTATGCTATTAGGAATACTTGCACACAAGACTTGGATTGAAATTAATGTATGAACCTTGTATTTATACTTATCCATTCTTAATATCATGAAATTACACCATACCAAGCTGACATATGAATTCATTAAATAAAGGAGGCTAAATCTCACCAGAATTTGAAATTAAATCCCAAAAAAAGCTTAAGGGGAATAAGATGCCCTAGGTGGCATCTTAATACCAAGCATAAAAAACTAGGGCATAAACTCGAAAAAGGGGCCCATTTAAGGTGCCTTTGAAATCAGGGTCCCAAGTACTTTGGAAGACAAAGACACCCTGGGTGGCATCTTAGTCCCAACCCAAAAATCAGGGACACTCAAACATAGTCATTAAATTATCATTTATCCATTGATGTTTGTCAGGATTAGCCATAAAAAGATGTAATTCATAAGGATTATGGATGTAAAATAGGACCAATTAAGACATAAATAGGGATAAATAAAATAAGGCGACCCCCAACAAGTGTGAAAATGCAGGGGTATGCATTCTCCTACACTGCACATGTATATATAGGTATACCTATATATATCTGTATATACCTATATATAAAAAGCATCATCCAAGATTGGAATTTAAACTTTTTTTGGAATATTAATCCCCTAAAATCAGAACATTAATCCTTGGAGGTGAAATGAGAATTGATTTCCTTAAATTTGAAAAAAATCCCTAGAAAGAGATTATTAGATAAGTCTAAGTAAAGAGTGTCATTTTCTTCAATGAACCTTCAACTTTTAACAATTCTACTAAACATGATCTTATTAAGTTCCAATATATGAAATGTTTTAATGTCATTTTAAAATTAAGATGCCAAAAATCTATACCAAAGCATCAACAAGGTTCATGAAAATAATTGGAATGTTCTAATTTCTTACAAAAATAGTTTTTAAGAATATTGGGGAGCTGTTAAATATCTTTATATTCCAAACAATTTGATTTACTTGGTAATATTTATTGAGATTATTTAAAAAAATTTAATGGTTATATATTCAAAATAAGTAATTTTAAATTTATGAGAAGGGATACAATAATTGGCTTTTCTAATTTGTGCTTTATTACATTATATAATATATTGATGCATGTAATACATAAATCTATTAATGAGTGTTAGAGGATGAGTTTTCCTCTTTAATAGTATTTATTTTATTTTATAAAAGGTTAGATTGTTGAATTTTATATTAATATAGATAATTACATTAAATCTTACCTAGAAAATCAAAATGGCCAACCAATAAATACAAACAAAGGACATGAGTAAAGAAACCAAAATCCTCATAACTAAGTGCACATCAATACTTATAAATTATTGTAATGATGGAAAAAGGCCCCCCTAACATGGCCTTCATTTAATGTTGCAATCTCTCTACATATTCACATTAGGTCTTGGGCCCTTGTGAAGTAAATGAGCTTATTGATGCCTTATTTTGAGTGAACATGTAAAGTGTTGTGATACACTTTCACACTTTTATAGGGTTTTATTTAATAATTAGGCTTATTTATACTTTAATTGGCCTTATTTTACATCCAAAAACCTCATTCAATGCCTCTTTTTGAGGATAATCCCAACATAGATCATTATCCAATCATAATTTAGGAATTTTTCAGGTTATGTGACCCATAAATGGTGATCTGGGACTTATTCACCACCATGGGCATATGAGTCCCACCTAGTTTTTTAGGTTTTGATTCTGGTTTTACACCTTTCTAAGAATTTTTGAAAATGGTTCCATAAATTAGGCCTAATGGGACTCATTCGCCACCTTGGGAAAATGAGTCCCTTGTGACCCAAAATAAAAATTAATTGAAATTTTTGGTGGGATATAATCCTCCTATATCTGATGTTAGCTTGTAGTGTTGTAATTTTAGGAATTCTTGCATAATTAAGTATAAATACAAGTTTCTTTCACTCATTTTACACCTAGCAAGTTGAATTAGCATCCTTATAGCAAGTTTGAGTTCATAAGAGAATTTAAGTGTTTACAAGAGCATTCAAGGACATATTATCAAGCATTCTAGAGCATTTTTCAAGTATCAAGCATCATGTCAAAGTCTTCATCCATCATGCTTGTTTTGAGCTAAAAATTATGATGTAGGGTTTTATGATTCAAGCTAGAATTTCATTCAACTTCTATCACAATAAAGCAGGATTCAAGATCTACATCCATTGGATCCGCTTCATACATGTTTGTGACCTCTTATTGCTAGGATTTGGTGAGTTGTAGCATCATATTTTATTCATTCATCATTCTCTAGTGCTATTTTTTTTCATTTCAAGGTTTGATTACCAAAATGGGGTTTAACCAAGGCAAACCCCTATCCACTAACAAAAAAACATTTTTAACTCTTTGTAGTGTGTGATTTGAAAGTTTAGGTTGAAGATACATTAAGGAGAAATTTTTGAGAAAGTTGTCAAAATTCCTAAAGCTGTCAAAGTTGTCACCCTGCATTGAAGATATTTGGAGAGCTTCTATAGGTTGCAAATCAATGTTTCAGATCCAAAAATTACTCAGGAAGTGCATAGCAAAATTTGAAGACCAGATTCAAACTCTAAAGTTCTAGAAAACCCTAACTGGACTGATTCACCAGTTTTGGCATATGAATCCATTCTTAGGTCAAAATTCAATTTTTTTACAAATTCAGATACCCTTTTGCTAGATTCATTTTTTTGGACAAAAACCTAAATCTGAGATTGATTCGCCCAACTTGGCATATGAGTCCTAGTCAACATTAGAGGAAAAATTTCTAACATTTCAAAACTCCATCCAGTCATCTTCAAATTTTCGAGTACACACATTTCATCGTACAACTTTTTTTTTTGTTTCATCTGCATTTTTAGGTCATTTAGTGAAATATTGCATTGAATTAGGGTTAATAATTTTGATTTGCATTTCATTTGTCTCTCCAAGTCTTAACTTGGTGGTGAACCCCTCATTATTTTGCATTCATCCCCTAGGATAACCCTATTGCAAGATCTCTAGGGTTATCCTTGAATGAAATTGGAAAGTGGGTGCACTCTATGTTCTAAACCATATGAAATAATTCTAACCCTTTTTCTTTCATCTCATTTTTGTGAACCCAAATTTATAGCATCATAATTCTGATTTGGAGTGCATTACCATCCTCAATCTTGCTTGCATTAACATTACATTAAGGTTTGCATTAATTAATTGGAATTCTAGGGTTTCTAATTTTGCATTAGTGAAATTTTGAGACTCATGTCATCCCATGATGGTGGGTGATCCCACAAAGCTGGTTTACAATTTCTAAGAGGAACTGATTTTTGCTGAAATTGCATATTTTTAGAAAATATAAGGATTTAAGCCTTTAAAATTTCCATTTTAAGGATTCCAATTGAAGAGGCTTTGATCAAATCACCTTAGATCAAACCCCCTTGGATAGAACCTCGCTAGTTTTAAACCATACCTATAAATGAGTCTACTTTACACCTATCAAAATGTTGATAAAAAATCACTTTTGATTTACCTTTTGGGGGATCAAATTAATTCATTTAAAATTTATTTGAAATTATTATGGTAGTCCTCGAAATGAGTTATCCCATGAAAATAATTTAAATTTTATTTTTTTTATTATGTATGTATTTTTTTAGTTTTATTAAACATAGGTTTTTCACCAAAAATCAAGCTCTATGTTTTGCACATGTGGAAAAATAGAAAATTATCAAAATATTTTTTTTAAAATATGTTTGTTCTGGGTATTGATGTCCTTGATCCATTGAAACAAAAAAAATTGAATTTCGATACATACAGAAAAAGTTATGTTGTATACAATCCGCCTAAGTCTAAATTACAATTGGTTCGACTTCAAAACTCTATTAAGGAAACAATATTCAATAAAAAAATATGAGACCAAATGAAAGGGCTAGATATCATAGATAAAAATCTAAATTCAAAAAAATTAGAATGTTATCCTCCATACAAAAAACATTTATGTTGTATATGGTGAACGCCACTTTTTAAAAATGTTGTTTTTTGAAAAAAAACTAGTTTTCATGGGAGATAGAAAAAAAGTACAATCTTATTAAAAAAAAATCGAAAAAAATATTTATAGAATCTATAGACAAAATGTGATGAGACTCTAGTTTGCATCATCTTCAAATTCTTCACGGTTTAGCCGCTATAGGTGCCCGAATGTGAAGATTTAGTTAAAAATAATAATTTCAGTGTCCAGTTTGGCCAAAAATTGTAAACCACTATTGTGGGATCACCCTGGCACAATTGTCATGGATCTTGGGTTTCCTAGCTCTTTCACTCCTTGTATTGACACTATTACACTAGGTATGGACCATACACTTAACAATTCCATGCCTACAAGTAGTGTGATGCATGTTGAAACAATGGTTGATAGTGTTCCACAAGAAAACATAATTCAAATACATGAAGACTTAGCAAACCTACAAAATCATATTTAAAATGACATGTCAAATATCGCAATACCTACTATAGATAGCATTCATCTCATTCTTGAAAGTGAAGATGGACTTGGCCTTGTGAAAAAATAGTTCAAATATTTGGAAAACACCTCACCTCAACCACTAGTTTTCCTTTACCTACAAGAAATATCACAAGCCAAGGAAGAATTCAAATTCCCCCTCCCACAAAATTTTCCTCAATACCAAGCTATACAAACCCTCAAGTCACAAGAACAATGCAACCAACTAGTAATATGATTCCTTCCATGGGAATTTTCGCTAGCATCCCTAGTACCTTTTTGGCATCACATGTCATATCTCCTACTACATTACCACCTATAATCATTCCATTCACTTGTAACTCTAACACATATACACCCCTTCAACATTTCAACCTCCATCTCATAACAGAAGTAATGACCCTCTCATAAATCAACTCTTCCAAATTGCTTCATCCCTTCAAAAACAAATTTCAACCATCAACCAAAATCAAAATGGCCCACCTAAATATTTTGTCAAAAGCGGTCCATTGTCCTTGGAGATATTGTGAACACCGATGCCACAAGGTGTAGAGGTTCCTAGATTCGATAAATATGGAGGAAAGGGAGATCCTTCTAACCATGTTAATTCTTATACTTCCTTATGTAGTGTCTTATCCTTGATGATAAACTATTGGCTAAGATTTTCCCTAGGTCCTTGAAAGATACTACCTTAGAATGGTTCTCTTTATTACCAAACAACTCAATTCATTCATTCAATGAAATTTTTGAGGCTTTTTTCGACCATTTCCAAGTGAATATGACTCCTAAGATGACCTTGGTTACTTTGATGAGATGCAAGAAAAAAGAAGAAGAAAAGATAACTGACTTTATCTGACATTATCAATCACTTTATTCCCAAATCGATGTCAAGGTTCTTGATCCTCACCTTCAAAAGATGTTCATAGAAAATTTGCAAAGTAAAATATAAGATAAGCTCACCATGATGAAATTCCCATCCTTTATGTACTTTTGTACTATCCTCCATGATTATCAAAACTCAGTTAGTAGTCGAGATATCAAATCCACCTCTAGTCAACTAAGAAATATGAGTCCACAAACCAAAATAATTCCTAACCTTTTAGAAAATAGAATAAAGGTTTCCTTTAATTCAATCCCCCTCAAAAAACCACTCAAAATGTTAATAACCAAGTAGCTTCTATTAAAAACGTGAAGCAATTTAGTTAAGGGGACCTGAAGATACAATTCACTCCCTTACCCGATACCCTTCACAATACAATGTAACAACTCCTAGAAACAAAGATGATTACCTTGCCTCCCATTAAAACACCTAATCCTAATAAACCATTTCCCGCAAACTTTAGAGCTAACTCTTACTACCATTATCACTAACAAAATGGATATGACATGAAAAATTGTAAGCATCTTAAACATCTTGTGCATGACCTTATTGATTCTGGTTACAATTCTTTCCCTTATAGGTGTTAATGATCAAGGAAATAAGTTTGTTGCCCCTCCTAGCCAAAAGTTCAAAAATTTTACCAACCCTATGCCTAATCATAACATTTTATTTGTCAAAGCTAGTGAAACTACAAAGAATGATGTGATGAATGTTAATATGGATGATGATAACAATGATACTTTTAAACATCATCCTATGGATAATGATCCTATGGATGATTAGGAGTGATACATGTCATTCATCGTAAGGGCTGAACTAAAAATCCACTTGACATTGTTTTCTCCTCTAAGGATGTACTTAAACATACACCTAATGGTCCTCTTTACATAGTCAGATGTATCTATGACAATCCCAATAATGGGATACTAATAGATCTCATATGTGGAGAGAATGTGATCACTGAGGAATTCTTACTTTTGCATGGGCTCTATCAAGATATATATGATAAACTGAAAGCATGCATCGAGATGCATAATGGATTTTCTTTTCCTATAATGGGATTGATCACCCTTCCTTTACAAATAGGACCAAAAATATTAGATATCACATTCTCCATCATCCCACAGTCAAACCAATTTCATGTGAAGCTCAACTATCCATGGATTCACTCAATGACTGTGGTCCCTTCAGCTGTACATAAATTCTTAAATATTCCCTTTGATAATAGAATCTTCACCTTACACCATAGAAGCTTCAACTCATTGTCCTCCCATGGAAACTTTTCCTTATATTTCTTTTGGCCTGAGTCTATAAAACCTATCAAACCACGAGAAGACAATTTTTTCAAATCCTATCAAAAGTTCAAGGAAAATAAAATAGCAAAAATATCCCTCTGAAACATGCCTTCGACTGCCACCAAGCCTACCATCCTTGAAAAAACCATGATTGAACCTAAATAAATTCCAAAAAACCAAGACCAACCTGAGACAAAACCTTAACCTACTTCCTACAAAAGACCAAGAGACAACAAAAATAATCTCGTTACACCTCCTACAATAAAACAAGTTTACAAAGTGAAAGAGAAAGTGGTCGAAAAACCTCTTGTGGTTCCTTCCGTTCCTCCCCTTGGGCAAGAAAAAAACCTTTGGTTGATCAACCCACTCCTACACAAAAACAACTTGAAAATAGAACTAAAAGAAATAGAGGTGCTAGAGAGCATAGGCCTAGACATTGTGCCCTTGCTCCTAGGTTGCATGAAGAAATAAGAAAATAAAATCAAGAGCCAAAATTGATCAAGAATCAATGCATGATGAGTCTACCCCCTCCCCAAAACTTAAATATCCTATAATAAAACCACAACAAGAACTAAACCCTTCCTTAGACATTATCATTCAACCTCCCATTTTGAATAATTTAGATGATGATGAGGAAGTTCCTAAAATCAATGAAGATGTACATAATGAATTGAACACATTTCTTTCCTCTTATATGAGATTAAATGAAAATTATCCTAGGAAGAGTGTTGAACATGGTAATGACCCTAGTTTGAAACTTGTTATTGTTTTGTTGGCTAGTTGTCCTCCTTTGGTATATAATGAACATGATTGAGATGTAGATGACCTATTTTAGGATGACTCACATCTACCTTACTAATTTATTTTATTTTATTTTTTGTGTTATTGCATGTGCATAATGTGGTCCCCCATGATGTTTTGTTTGATGTATCTCTCTCTTTGAAGCATTCCTCTATTTTTACCTTCATTCTTATCTATGTTGTACACCTTTTCTCTTTTCATTTTATCATTTTTATTTGTCATGTGTTTTCCTTTTGGGGATGATGCAAGGTGTTGAGACATTCATGTCTCTTCCATGTTGACCCAAAATATTTTCCATTGTTTTTCTTTATTTCTTTTCTTTATCTTGTGTTTTCCTTTTGGGGATGACAAAAGGCATCGAGACATCCATGTGTCTTCCACGTTGAACCAAAAGTTTTTTAACTTTTTTTTTGATTCTCTTTGTGACTCTTCTAGTTCTATGTGTATTTCAAGAATGATGATAGTTCTGAGCTCTCTTAAAAATATTGTAGCAAGAGCATATTGACCCCAAAGCCATAGATCCCTTATGTGTTTGGTGTTTTAATTTTTGGGGCAACACCTCTATTTTCTTTTCATTTGCATGACATAGCTTTACTTGGAAGCATATGACTTGGCATAGGGCTTTCTAAGTTAGCTCTCATGTCTTATTTATTGTTTTCATTTATCATTTACTACTTTAAAGTAATTTCTCATAGTATGGTGTTTAGTAATTTCTTTAAAATGGGGCCATACATTGGCATTATTCTTTCATATTTTTTTCATGGTTCATGATGTAGTCTTCTTACTTCATGCGATGTGTTTTTCATTTTATGGATTACATTGGGTGTGATGTCTTTCAAGAGTGTGATCTCTCTGAGAATATTATATTCCTCTTAGTGCCTTGATGTGACACAGTGCATTCCCTAGTTTCTGAATATTTTATTATTTGATTGGCCCTCTCTTGGAGACATTAGGCACAATATTCCCTAAGACCTCACATGAACTAAACAAGACTCCTTTGAACATTCTTTACATTTTGCATGTGAATTTTTGGTTATATGGCCACCTTCCATAACACAGCTTGCATGCCTATAGAGCCATCTTGTTTGTGCATGAGTTCCAAGCACATGAAGCCTTGCTTGCATCATGAAGCTCAAAGTTAATAGGAGGTAGAACTTTGGTATGGTTTGATGGGAAGTTGAACATGGGCATGAATCTCCCTTAGCCAATTATGTGTGTGTGAGTGCATACCATCCTTGTGTGTATGTGTCTCACCTTCTTGGATTTATCACCTAGTGGATAGCTTAGAGTGTCGTTACCTCAGAATGAGTGTATTTTTTTTGGGAAAACAACCTAGATTTGATCCATATCGTGTTGGGAAAATGGTCGAAGCTTGATCCATATCTACCTTTAATTTTTCTTCTCTCAATGTCTTTGGCATTGTACTCTTGTGCCTTATTTTTTCTCTTTATATCATTTGCATGTGTGTTATTTTGTGCCTATGTTGGTTTTCCATAGGACCTTAGTCTTGGGGGTTTGCACAACGCCCTTGATCATGGCCCTCCTATCTTACTAGCATTCATGAATTTGGTCTACTTTAGTGTGAGTTGGAAGAAATTTCTTCCTCTCACTAAAGTGGGGGATAGATGTAATGATAGAAAAAGGACCCCTTAACATGGTCTTGATTGAGTGTTGCAATGTGTCTAACATATTCACAATAGGTCGTGAGCCTTTGTGAACTAAATGATCTTATTGATGCCTTATTTGGAGTGTTATAAAGTATTGTAACACACTTTCACATTTTTCTAAGGTTTTATTTAATAATTAGGATATTGTGTGCTTTAATTGGCTTAATTTTACATGCACAAGCCTCATTTAATGCATATTTTTGAGGATAGTCCTAACATAAATCAACATCCAATCATAATTTAGCAATTTTCAAGTTGTGTGACCATGATTTGGTGATCTAGGACTCACTCGCCACCTTGGGCATATGAGTTCCACCTAGGTTTTTGGGTCTTGATCCTAGTTTTACACCTTTCTAAGAATTTGAAAAAATGGTCCCATAAATTATACCTAATGGGACTCATTCACCACCTTGGACAAATGAGCATCGTGTGACCCAAAATTAAAATTACTTCGAATTTTTGGTACATTTTTATCCCTGTAGATTTGACGTCAGCTTGTAGTGTTGTAATTTTAGGAATTCTTGCATAATTAAGTATAAATACACACTTCTTTCACTCATTTTACACCTAGCAAGTTGAATGGGAATCCTTATGGCAAGTTTGAGTTCACAAGAGAATTTAAGTGTTTACAATAGCATTCAAGGGTATATTATCAAGAAATTGAGAGCATCCTTCAAATATCAATCATCATTTCAAAGTTTTCATGCATTATGTTTGTTTTAGAGCTAACAATTGTGATGTAGGGTTTTAATATTCAAGCTAGAATTTAATTCAAATTCTATCACATTCAAGCAAGAGTCAAGATCTACATCCATTGGATCCACTTCATACATGTTTGTAGCCTCTTATTGCTAGGTTTTGGTGAGTTGCAACATCATATTTTGTTCATTCATCATTCTCCATTCCTATTTTATTTCAATTCAAGGCTTGATTACCAAAATGGGGTTTGACCAAGACAAACCTCTATCCACTAACAAAACATGAATTTTCCCTCTCTTTAGTGTGTGATTTATATTTTTAGGTTGAAGATACATAAATGAGAAAGTTTGGAGAAAGCTGTCAAAGTGCCTAAAGTTGTCAAAGTTGTCACCTTGAATTAAAGATATTTGGAGAGCTTCTACAGGTTACAAATCAAGGTTTCGGATCCGTAAATTAATCAAGAAGAGAAAAGCAGACCTTGAAGACCAAATTCATACTATGAATTTTCAAAAAACCCTAACTAGACTGGTTCACCAATTCTGACATATGACTCCTAGTTTAGGTCAAAATTCATTTTTTTACAGATTCAGATACCCATTTGCCAAATTCATGTTTCCGTGCATAAACCTAGATCTAGTACTGATTCATCTAGCTTGGCATATGAGTCCCACTCAACATTAAATTCAATATTTTCAGCATTTCAAAACTCCATCTAGTCATCTTAAGATTTCTAGGTGCACACATTTCATCTTACAACTTTTTATTTTGTTTCATTTGCATTTTTAGATCATTTAGTGAAAAAATGCATTGAATGAGGGTTAAGCATTTTTATTTGCATTTCATTTGTATTTCCAATTCTTAACTTGGTTGTGAAACCCTCATTATTTTACATTTAGCCCCTAGGACAACCCTATTGCAAGATCTATTTCTCCTTTGCATTGAGATCTCTAGGGTTATCCTTGAATAAAATTGGAAAGTGGGTGTGCTCTTTGTTCTAAACCGTACGAATGCATTCTAACTTGTTTTCTTTCATTTTAATTATAGTATCTTATATATAGAAATATAGGACACCAAACTCTAGATTAACCTTTTATTTAATCTTGAATGTCATTGATGGAAACATTTGCAAGAGGAATATGTCTACAGATCCTTATAATAAACTGCTATTTTTTTTATAATATTGTTGAAAGTATTACTTTTAGATTTTACTCAAGTTTGATTGAATAAGAAACCTTAAAAATATTTTTAAAAAACCTTGATTTATTTAATAATCTTCTATATATCATTATATTTATGTAAGAATAAAATTTATATCATATTATTCTTCTATTATAACTATATATTTAATAACAATATATATGGTAAGTAGATGTTGTGTGTACACTATTTATATAGATATATTTTTGTGCCATATAAACTAACCTCATAAAATAAAATATTTAATTGTAAGATAATCAATTAGTCCCATAAAATAATTTCCTTCAGATTAAAAAGTTTCCAAAATTTTACTAGAAGCCTCTTCTTTTTCCAATTATATTAGGTCATGTTTCTTAGACATGAGATGATCACCAGATGAATGGAGAGTCACTTTATCTCCAAAAATACAAGGATATTCAAATGATACAAAAATTCTACTAAGCTCTTTTTTAGTAATTGAGTCTCTCTTATGATCTTGATCAATCATATAATGTAGCAAATCATTGTAATTTTCAAGAAAAATAAAATTTACACAAAGCAAAACCCTTGAATATAAATCTACAATTAAAATATTAAATAGAATTAATAAAGTAAAAGTACAATAGAAGTGTCAAAAGACAAGGATTTAAAAAATTATTTCATCAATTAAAATGTAATACTACATGACACCCATATGTTTGGTCTCCATTAGTGTTACACCACAATTGTGTAGTTACTATTTACTATTTACTATGTAGCGTAAAATATGAATGTAATCTGAATTTACTGGATGAATAAATCGTGTTTGCACTTTGTTATAACTATCTTATGAATGGAATTCATCTCATTTAAATGTTATATGAAGGAATGCATTTATGTGAATGGATGAATATTGTGTTGATATTCTAAATTTCAATATGAAATGTGTTTAATACATATTTTTTGAACAACTGACTATGGTGTACATGTGTTAGTGTTTGCAGGTACATGTTCAATTCCTCTAGGTGGAGGGAAAGTGTGATGGTGAAAATCTGCAAATGCTTAAATATCAACATACACCATTAGTATCATGATTAGTATTTCAAAACAAAGGAAATATTCAACATCCATATGAGATAATACATAATACACTTCAAGATTCAAATAAATGAAAAAGATGAACAAAGCATGTAAAACATGAAATAAACCTATCCCATATTGGATTGGTGCTATCCTTTGTGTAGAAGGCATCCCTGTCCCAATCCTTGATAAGCTTGAATGAAGATGATAGATGATGAAGAGAAAAATTAGTTCTCACATAGAGAGTAACTTTGCATGGAAAAGTGTTGTTCTCAAATTGTGTTGTAGTTGTTTTGGAGAAATGCTTTGCATTTTATAGATTCAGGGTTGGAAGAGTGAGAGATTTTGATGAATGTGGGATTATACACAAGCCAATGACAAGATGCCACTTGTCAAGGTGTGAGAGGGTGAGGAATGTGCAAGTCTTGGCCAATGTGCCAATTTCAAATTTGAATTTTGGATGAAAAGACATGTTTACGGGGGATGAAAGGTGCATTAAATTCTAAGTTGACTTGTGTAAGAGATGTGTAAGGGAATGTGTAAGAGCATTTAATGCTTTGTTCGAAGGGACAAGCCTTTTCAGGGGGGAGATTCAAATTGATAGAATATTCCATCGTGATGCCTTTTTGAAAGAAATTAGATGAATTAATAAATCAAAGAAATGATTTATTGGTGCAAGTGGGTGGGTTAGTTGAGAGTTTGGATTTGACTCTAGTTGAGTCAAAAGCTAGAGAATCACTGATTATGATTAGAAGTTAATTAATACAAATTAATTAACTTAGAAGATTTTAGGAGTTTGACATTTGATTTAAATCAGTTTGGTTTATCAAATAAGGACTTAAGAACTTAATGAAATAATTTGATTTATTTAATTAAGTCTAATGAACCTTAGGGAATTAATCAATAAATTGTTATAATTGATTAATAACATAATTGGATGTTGGTTAAAGCGGAATGCATGATGTTGATTTTAAGTGTCTATAGAAAGTATCACTCAGGAGAAGATCTTATTTGGGTGACTAGTATTATAACCTATCTGAGTTTATACACACATTACAATTAGAATGATTGAGTTGAGAATTTGGTAAGTCATCCATAAATGTTATGGTTGCTTTAAAAAAATGCTAGTTTACTATTGTGTTCATCACTAGGAGATGATTGCTTGATGAGCTTATGATTTCATTCTTGTTACCATGTTGATTTGGTATGTGAATCATACGGGGTATGTCTATGCATATACACATGCATGGTGATGATAGACTATACACACTAAGGAACACATACAGGGGGGTACATAGGTAGACATAACTATGCACTCTCATGCACAAGTTGCTTATGTGAATAGAAATATCCGATGGAACCCACCACATGCATGTATATATGTATAGGAATATCAATCGTAGTCCCATATGGAACACCATGGTAATTGTATGTTAATTTAGTGAGCAAATCAAATGTATATAATATATATATATATATATATATAATCAATATACATATATTCATATGTATAAGTGAATCTATACACGCATATGGTAGCAAATGGATATGCTCATACAAATTTATTGGTACATATACACATACACATACATGTATACTGTAGCATATATATATCTATATGATATATACATATATATATAGGAATACACAAGCGATATAGAATAATATGATAATGTGATTGCTAATTCGATATACTCCTTTGCATATCTATTTTATATGCATGCTTTATTTTCTTGTGATAATACTTGTATATATATACGTATACATATATATATGTATATTTGTCAATGTTTAACATTATATTAATATATATGTAAGTGCATATACATATATATATATCAAATTATATACCTGGTGAATTATTTTAAACATGATTTACTATGATATTGACTTTCATCATTTACCATGATATCGACTATTTCTAGCTATCAATGGTAGCTAGTTATTGTGCCAAATAAAATAGCTTTTGAGTCGATTTACTTGGGTGACTTAACTAGCTTGAATCTGTAAATGAATATGACTGTATTGATAGGTCGAACTTCATGTCTTTTTTGTCATATATTAACTATAAATTACTTCATCATTTAAGTCAATGTTGAAAGAGTCAATGCCTTAAATGTCTTTGACTTGGTCAAATATCAAACCATGATTTGTTGTGAGTATGGAGTAGGTGTTGATTGCTCCAAACCATTGATGAATTTTCCAATTTATCAAATGTGTTGATGAATCTACACTCAACAAAGAATAAGTTGATGAAAATTGGGGTGGAAAGTTTTGGTCATTGACTGATTCTCTTCTTTGTTAAATCATTTCACCTTTGAGTCTGTTTGTATTAGAATTTTGTAGATGTATTTCAGCCACATGGAAGTTGATTTTTTCTTCATTTTTCTCCCAAAAAGTGGGTCGACTTGTAGGTAGAAAAGTTGAGTGTTTACTTATTTGTTCACCACCTTTATATTGGGTGATAGTGGTGTTGCTTTGCATGTTTGATGTTGTCCCTTCAATGCCTAAACTTTAGGCAATGTGGTTGCTTTCTTCTTATATAAATAGCAGCAAGAGTTCTTCATTTGGGATGCCACATTCTCCCTCCTTTTGTGAGCTATTTGTTGAGCATCAGGGTATGTGTAGGATCATCATGGAGAAAATAGGCCCTTAAGTGGCAATAAAAAGACAAAAAAATAGAGTTAGACAACTTGATGTAAAAATTTGAATAAGTTCTATATTATTTCAAAATAATGTAAAAATAGAATGTGTAGAAAATTGAATGTAGTTTCTAAACTACTAGACCTTTATTTAAAAAAAAAAAATCTATTTGGTGAAAATTTGAAATTTCAAGGTAAAAATAAGAAGTAGGTGTCTATCTGACCACCCTAACCACAATAAAATGATGATATTTTTTTATAATATTTTAGATATAAGTAGAGGACTCATGTCCTGATGTGATGCATATTTTTTTATAATTTGTTTCCAAGTAAATGATTAATTATGAATTTTTTATTACAACTTTTAAAAAATATAAAAGCTTGTCTATCTAACCACCTTGGTCAAAAATTCATGAAATTCAATTTTACTTTTTTTAATCATATAGTATGCAAAGCATAGAATGTGACACATGTTTCAAATTCAAAAAATGTGATACCGTTTGAAAGTTATAGATGTTTTTCAATCAACGTCTCAATCAGGACTTTATTCGTAAATGTAATAGAAAATGAATAATAATTATTTATTAAATTCAAAGTAAAGCATAATTTATATTGGTGAAAGCTAAGAATCTCCTCTAAAAACCCTTTTCGTTTCATCAATTTTGGGTAAAAAAAAAGTCGTCAACCACATGGGCCATCATATGGCTTACATATCACCACTTTTTGCTCCATCATGATCCTGCACATACCCATCATTTATATTTTAGTGAGCTATTATATCTGCAATTTCCTACCCATGTTAGTGAGAGATTTAAGAGAATTATATGTATCTTTTGAGAGTAAGTAAATACCAACTTGTGAGATAAGAGGTTGTGATTCTTTGGTAGAAAGAGTTGTTGTTCAAAGGGTGTTGTTAGTATAGCTAATCAATTTGGAAAGCTATATAACATGCATGAGGATATTCTTCTATATTCTTACTTTGATTGCTCTATGACTTGATTGTCTGAGTTATTCATGTTAGTACATTGAAATCATGATAAGTACTCCATGATAGGAGAGATTATTTGTCTTGGGTATTATTATACTAGACATATGTAGTCAAGGGAAAGGGTTTATGTTTATCATAGGTAGCATTATTATACTAGATATGATTTAACATAAGACAAACCTAGGTTATACTCATTACTAGATATTGAAATATGCTAGATGGCTAGTAGGTTAGTCTTGGGAATTATTTCAAGTGAAGGGAGGGACTGAGTACTTTCTTAGTGAGTTGTGTTACCTTAAGTTTTGATTGAAAGTTAGGTTATCCTAGGGAGTATCTTGCCCATGGAGAGGGATTTCCTAGGCATAGATATAATGGCCTTAAGTCAAAATAAGCTTGCTATAGTGTAGGTGAATGGTAGACCATTGCTTGATTATACTGAGTGAGAATAATTTGGAAAAATTAGTGGGGATGTCTGATGACTTCACTAGGAATAGTGTGTAAGTCAAGACTCCACTGCCAGTTCACTGTGTCTATTTAAATGCATGAGGGTTACCTAGTGTAAGTTATAAATCCTAGTCATGTATGATACAACACTAAGCTAAGACTGGTATGTCGTATAGGGTTACCCAACCAATAACTTTGTTGAAGAGAAGGGCCATATATCATTGATAGATATGCGGGGAACCGCATATGAGTCTATTGTTCATGGAAAAGCACTTGAGTGATGCTTCTCCTCCTTAGCAAGAAACAAAGGACCAAGGTTTTAAAAGGAACATTCCCAAAACATCTATATCTTATGTCTTGAAGCTTGTTGGAGCTATGTTTGTAGTTTATACTTTGAGAATTATTGCAATGGCATGGAAATCCTTATTAAATATGATGTATAGCATCTTTGTTTATATGTTTTCAATAAAGAATTTAAATTAAAAAATTTATTGCAATGGTTTCTTACATAGTTTTTATTTACTTGTATAGTAAAACTTAGGAAATTTACTTAAATGAATGACTAGTATGTTACATGTGTTATCAGAGCAACTAGGTTTAGCTCTAGAACCTATGATATCATCATTATTTCTATCCAATGTTATCTAATGTTGTGAGTTCTTGTGCCAAGATGGTGCATCTTAGACTAACATCTCAAAAGTTAGTAATCAAAAATGAGTGCTACCTCAAGGCCAAGAAGTAAAGAGAAGCCATCATTAGAACCATATAGGGAACCGGCTACAAAAATGTTGTCTAGTTGAGTGACACCGAGACATTTAGTCATTCAATTTATCAAATCGGTGATGTGAAGAGGAAGATGAAGATGGAATCTATGTATAATAATCTACCTTCCATTTCACCAGAAAAGTCTGATTCATTGTCATTTTCAAGGGATATTCCCTCGAAAGGAAGTGTTAGCATGAAGTTATTCTTTAGGGATTCTAGAGTTCTTCCATTGTCTAAAGTAATAGTAATTTCATCAAGTAATGAGTCTGAGGAATATGTACCTCTAAATCAGCCAGATGTGAAATGGTCTCATGAACAAATGTTTGTAGAAGAGATAGACTACATTGTTGATGAACAACATATTGGAGTTGAACCTCGTAACTATATATCAAATAATAAATATGAAGGCTACTATCCATTTTGGGATAGATTGTGAACAATTAAGAGATGAAGAGAAAGATAGAATTGAACAATATTCTCGGTTTGTAGGATATATTCCATTAATTTATGTGTTGGAGAGTGAATCTTAGGGATACTCTACACTTGAATGTCTGAATATTCGCTTCATGTAATCAAAAGGATATTGAAATCCTTATGTAATGAATAAAATTACTTGTTTATCAAAAGTGTGTGCTTAATCTTATGTGAATTATTTATGTATGAATATCATTTCTAATGCTTCCATAAGATAGTTGATAACATAATTTTTTCTAACATGGATAGAAACATTGAGGTAAAAACCGATCTTGTGAAGATGGTGAGGACACATACCAATCCTGGAGGTAGCCAAGAAGTTAGCCAAGGACCCATAAGAATTGAAGCTAGACTTGACCAAATTCTGGCAAGGTTAGATAAATTTGAGCAAGAAAAGGCGCAAACTAGGGTTGAGAATGAGGTTACCATTAATGAGAATGAAGGTGAAAAATCTTCACATGTACATAATGGAATCCGTGATCATGAAAAAGAAATATCACCAACTCCGTCTAAGGGAAGAAATAAGAAGCGTATGGCTCCCAGACTTTCTAAGGATATGAAGAATATTGCACCACCCAAGATTGAGGGAAGCGCCAACGGGGATGAATTTGAGGCGTCGGTTGTTCAAATGGAAAAGTATTTTGAAATACAAAACTGCAATAAGACCACTAAAGCCACCTAGGGTACATACCAATTAGCTGGAGAAGCTTCAATTTGGTGGATTAATAAGAAGTTGGAACTTAGTATTAACTCATGAAAATTAACATTGGGGAATTTATTGAGATTTTTCAGAAGTGATGGTTGCCTCAACTATGCTATGAAAAAAAATCATCAATTTTCAGAGCTTGAAGCAAGAAAATATGTTGGTCAACAAATACTGGGAGAACTTTTTACCCAAATTCTGCATTATGTTCCTATATATCATAAGGATGAGTGCTTCTACATTAGAAAATTTATAATGGGACTTAACAACCAGATTAGAGGTGAAGTGGATATGCATGGTCCAACAACTATGGATCTTGTTTATGAAAGGAAATTAAGCAGGGGAAAAAGCTTAGAGCTAACTCTAGTAGGAATGAAAATAGGGATCGTAGGAAGGATGTGGAAATTACAAACAAACCAACTTCAAAGAAGGTAGAGGTTGAGAAAAAAATATCTAAGCAAGGGGAGAAGGGCATCTACAATAGTGGTAAGGATTCAAGAAGGAATCAAAATAAAATGGTTCCAACCGTGGTAATACCAATAATACTAGTGGAAACGCTAGTGGATTTGGTGAACCTGTGAAGAAGAAAGTACCTTTTATAGGATGCTATACTTATGGGGGAGACCATTTTTCAAGAGATTGTTCTAGTAATCCTTCTAGAAGTTTTCTACCAACTTAGCAAGCAATGTTCTAGTAGAGGATACATGTAGTGGTAGATGATCACCAAGTAGAGTATCAGGCAACTCCCATTGAAACTTGAGGTATTTTTTTTGGTCTACCCATTTCAGTTCTTATTAATACGGGTGCAACTAAAAATTCATTTCACCTAGAGTAGCTAAACAATTATCTAGAAAGACTGGACACATGGCAATGTCTTGGGATGTAGTGTATCCAAACTAGACAAGAGCAAAGGTGGAACAAAAAAAATCAATTTATTATAGGAGAGACTTTTAACCCAAAAAAAACTCAATTTATTAGAAACAACAAATAATGTAGCACAAAATCAGATTTTAAAGAAGAGAAAACACACACATTTGGATAAGCTAATGAAATAATAATAGAATTATTTGAGAATTTTCCCAATTTATGGGGCTAGTCAAGCTAATTTGCACTCTTGTGTTAGGAAGAATATAAAATGGGCACCTCTAGAGGTAGGTTGGATAAAAATAAACTTCGACAAGGTTGTGCATGGAAATTTGGTATAATAGTTGTAGGGTGTGTCATTAGAGAGCACAAATGAAGGATAATTAGAATTGCATGGAATAAAACAGCAAGGGAAACAAACAATGAAGTCAAATTACAAGAAGAACTATTAGGTTTGAAGGTTGGTAGGAAGTTAAAATGTGAAAAGATCCATTTAGAGGGAGACTCGTAGATTGTAATCAATGCAATCAACTTATGAAAATATTGAAGTCTTAAATTTATATGATGAGTACATGATCTTTCACATATGCCAGAAGAGAAACAAAATCATGGATGATGATGGAAAGGTGTTAGTGGATATGATGGTAGATAATGTTAAAGTCAAGTCACTAAGATATTGGCACAATTTTCATAGGCATCTTGTAACCTCACAAGCTATCTCCCATGCATAACACTAGAAAATAGGATGGTGGGTATAATGAAATGATAAAATCACAGGGAAAACTATGAAAATCTACCCAAAAATGATTATTTCTGGCCTATTTTAGAAACCAATAGATGGGAATACCTATAATATAACATACGGTGGGAAGTATGAACACCTACATATGTTTGAAGTCAAGGAAAAAGAAAATTTCCTTTTACGGGGACATTTTTGAGAGTAGGTTGATGGAGGTCTTCAAGAATTGAGCTAGGGTGGTGTTGCATGCATTGTGTATGGTGTTAGGAGATGAATAATTGAATGAGAATAGGTAATTTAATGAAAATTATAACATCACATCAATGTTTTTTGTAGTATTGTTGGATGCAAGGGAGATGCAAAAATATGTGGAGGCCATTATGATAAAACTAGTTTCGTCACTATCGTGAGGACGAATAAAGGGATATATGCACTGTGTTATTTTGGGGTAGGGGAATGATGCCAAATGGGAAGATGCAACCAATTTTGCGTGATGATGAGAACAAGCCTCTACAAAAATTTATAATATGGGACAGTGACATGAATGTTGTAGGGATGCAAAACCAAGGATGAGTGGGTATCAAATTTCTAAAAGGGGACATGGAAGGAGTGGTGATTGGGGATGTATTATGGACCTCCACCTTGATGGAGGAAGTGGCAAAGGAGTTGGAGAATTCATAAGAGGGTTAGCTACATAGTATTAGAAGAAAAATAATGAAGGTAGTCATAGAGATAGTCAATAGATTATAGTATGTAAAATTTATTTATTAATAAATAGCAAGGTAGATAACATAAGGAAACAAATGGTATGGTAGTCCTAAGGAGCCAATTTTGGATGATGGCTTAATTTTGTAAGGGATATCTCACATACTTATGCTCTTTTTGAGTCAGCAATATAATATTTTTATAATATAATTACATGAGTGTGACTATACAGTGTCACATTTATCAATAAAAAATAATTATTATTAATTAAATTTTATATAATAAACACATGAAAATATATAAAATAATTCTCGAGTAAAATAAAATTATTCTTAACCAAGTTTAATTAAATGAAAGAATGAAAATATTTGAATTTAATCTATTTAATTATGATCAATTTTATTTTATTTAAATTTATTAGTATTTAATAAACTTAATTTTTCACATATTATTTTAATTTAATTTATTATAAATAATAGTTTAGTTATTGAATATACTTACTGAATATATTTCATTTCCAATATATAAATTTGATTATATTTTAATTTAAATAAAAAATTTCAAATTAATTTTATAGTCATAATAGAGTTATTGATTTTGCTAAATCAATGTGACAAAAATAATTTAATCAATTATTATGATATGTAGTTATTGACCAATTATATTTTACAAATTTTCAAGTAATTTTTTCCACAAAGTGAACATCCAAACTTTTGAAACAAAAATAATAACAAAAAATATTTATTGGCCAAAGCAATTTACCCCTTGTTGTAACTTTCATATTTCCTAGGGTAATTAATAATAAAATTTAAACAATTTTGACCTATTAGTGTACCAAAATTTTGATTCCAAATAAGACAATGAATTATGAGTAGCATCTTGGACCCACTATACATGCTATTTTTTCCATTCTTTTCAATTCTTCAAAATTTATGAAATATTATCATTTTTTTACAATAAATTAGAATTCATATCAATAATTACATCATGCCAAAAAAAATCCTCATCCTCACACAGTGTAATCACAAGCCACTGAAATTTATAATATGATCATGCATGATGAATACATTTTATAAGATCCATATCAATTCACTTATCTTGCATATGCTTACATTTTGTAAAAATGTTTATCATGCTAGCAACAACATCTTACAAAATTTAACTATCATTTGTTCTTACACACTTCAAATTCTAGAGGCATTTGAATACTAGAGGTTGATATACACAATCTTTAAGTTATTATAATTGTCCTTTAGAATGAAAAATAATCAATCTACGAATATACTTTACTCAAGAATAACTATAATGATGAAGTAATCAACACCATTGATCAATTATTACTTGAACTACACTAATGATAATCTAGTGCTTTTTGAATAAATATCAATCAATAAATACATTCTAAATTGGAATCCATCATAAATTGAAACACATTAAAAATATTCTTTCAAAATAAGTATATAATTTATTAACGTACTTGAAAAAAATCTAAAAGATATATTTTGATATTATAATTATTGTCAATATATACAAATAAATTATATAATATTATAACATTATTTAGATAACGTAAAATATATAGAAAATATCTTACACATGAAAGAATATTATTTTATAAATTAAAACTATTTATTCTATTCATCAAACAAACCAAATTTTATTATTACGATATTCTAAAGACCAATACTAATCATTTTGTAACATTTATTTATATATATATTAAATTTGAATTTAAAATAATATGTATATTAAGAACATTCTATAATAACAACAAAATTTTAAAATATGTATAAAACACAACTAACATATATTTTAAGAATTTTAAATTATATAAATAATTCTTAATTAAATTAAATAATTTTGAAATAAAAGTAAAACAATTTTTAATTAAATAAATGATAATATCTCTTTAATAAATAAAATAATTCAAAATTTCAAAATAGTTATAAGATAAATATATTTAAGGTATTTGTACTAATAATACAAGACCAAGAATCTTCAATAGTACTCAGAAAAGTATCATCAATAGTGTAAATACTGATATTTCTGATTTAAACTGTGTATTTTTTTTATCATGACATTTTCGGATCAAACTCCGTGATCTATCATGATCCATCATGATCCATCATCAACAGTATTCCAAAAATAACTTGGATAGTGCTCACACGTTCGGATCAAAACCAAATCCAACTGAGTGAACGCTGACAAACATCGTTAAGATTGGAAGTTTGTGCTTTTTTCGGATCCGATTTTCGTTTGTCTTGAAGTGTTTCCATGGATTAAAAATCAAAGCACGCCACTCTGTGACGTTGGAAAAAATCAAGCGGCATCTTCTTGGAAAGCGCGTTTTTCCTCATAATGTGGATAAAAATCTTATCGTGTATCTCACTTCCAAGTTTCCTTCTGAAATGAAAGGACGGGAGCTCACTATCATTCATCTCAGACGTGCCCTTCTTTATTTACTCAACCAGTTCAGGTGAATTGTCATCTATTTACATGTCTATTCTCTAACTTTGACTAATCGAATGGCGGTCTAAGTTTTATCCATTTTTTCTTCCACAAATTTTGTTATTCTCGATATATATGTATATTCTTTAACTTTGTTTCTGGAAGTTCTATGTAATTTTTCTTTCATATAAAAACTCTTTATCTTCAACGTACATAGCTGACTAATTGTATGGCTCTCTATGTTGATGAAACAATTTTCTTTCATAAAAACTCTATCTTCAATGTACATGTCTAATTTCCAACTTTTTCTAATCACATAGCTGACTATTCTAATGCAATGTTTTTCTTCCATCAAAGCTCTTATCTTTAAGAGTTAGTGGTATGCCTACTTTGTGTAGAGGATGCGAATTGCTTGTATGCATCTTTTAAGTCAAACCTAAACTATGGTAAACTCTAAACTATAGTAAACTCTAAGTTTTAGATCTATTTTTTCTTTTTTTTATTTTTCTATTGATCACAAATGAAATTGAATGTTTTGTCATGTTAAAAAAAATTAGCAACAATGTCTGTAAAGTCTAAGGTTTTAAATTTAATTTTTCATCGTCTTATTTTTTTATTAATTACAAATGAAAATGAACATTTTGTCATGTTGAAAAAAGTTTAACAACATTGTCATAAAAGTCTATATTTCCTAAAAAATCAACAAAATTATGAATTATATGGAGAATAGTGACCCCTCACTTCTAACTTCCTTTCTAAGAAGAAAGAAAGTGCATTTGGCAATCTGCTTAAACATCATAAAGATGGTCAAATAGTTAACAACAATTTTACACCTCATCCATATTAAAATGTAGTAAATATTTGTCCAATTTTTGTTGCTCATTTTCATAGTTAAATAGGATACTCCTAAAAAAAAGACATTGTCTAACACACTACATCTTTGTAGCTTAGCTAGTTCATGTCAATATTCCACACCAGAGATGGGTATTTTGTAGCATTCAAATATATGCATTTAAAATGACTAATTGCATATTCAATTTTAATTATTTTCCTCTATAGAAACTCTTTCCAAATTACATCCATAAATAAACATATCATTTGATTTAATGCCATAGAATAGAAGAGGGAAACTATGTGTAAGATTCATAGAAGCACAATACCAACATTTCTTCAACCTTTTTCGTATTATGATCCTAATATAATATATTCCTCGGTACATATATTATATATTCAGCAATATATATTATATATTCTTCATTTTAATAAAGTTAAACACTTGTGGCATGCTTAACCCTAACATAAATATTAGTTAATGCACTAATAACTCTTAATTAAGATGAAGGGGTATGTCCCTACATAGTTTAGCCTATAAATAAGGAAGAAAACTCTCTCTCATATCATATTTTCATCAAATATTGAATTCATATTATATTATCTAATTATAGGAGGTAATATCCTTGAAGTGATCTACTATATTTATGATTTTTACACTTATTTCAAAGAAATATCATTACAAGTGGTATCAAAGCTATGATTTGGGTCAACCTTTTCGTTTCCACCATAACTTCCAAACTAGTACAAATTTGGATCTGATTTCTTTAGGGTTTTGAGGTATGTATTAGATAAGTTATCAAAACAAAATTCATATTTTGAAGGTATATTTTCTAATTTTTTTTGATATTTTATGAGTTTTCATTAATTTTTTCTATAGGCCACAATTTTTTATTTTTTTTTAAATTACATTTTTAAAACAATTATTAAAAATTAGGTAGAGTTAGTTCTTTGAAATTTCTTTTTAGACATAAAATATATTCCATACTTTAGTGGTCAAAGTTTGGTTCAAATTGAAACATCAAATTATCTCTCACACAAAATAATTTCCTAACTCAATAAATCTTAAAACAAAAACATAATTAAAATCGTGTCACCTTTAAGATTAGATGACCTTTCTACATGTATAAAATCTAAGGACCCATTTTATTCTCCATTGTCTAAAATAGAGGAAAGAATTATGTAAGGACATGAAACAATGATACATCTCATTAAAAAATTATTTGACCAATTTGTAAAATCCTTAAATGAGGGTTTAGATAGGTTTACAAAAGAATTATTATCAGAATGAAAGTCCCAAAAAAACCACCAAGGTAAGTACAACCTGGTGGAGGAGCACGCGGGCGGACCAGCAATCGGCACCAACCAAAAATATGTTGGGTTTGCTTTCAATTTTGATTTTGTTTTTGTTTGGTTTATCTCGCCTCGACCAGTGCCTAAACCTATTAAATTCCTACACTTTAGCGAAACGATAATTGGTTAAAAGCCACTATTCTACAATGTTTGCTTGGAACGAAAATTTTGTTTGCTGGCCGACATGTGTGCAAACTTGAAGGTCAAGATACATGACTAATCAACTGTTTTCCTTAGGAAATCGTTGTCACATAATTTCAATGGTGGGATTACTGGAAAACTGATGTGGCACTTAAATGCTGAATTGGAAAAGGGAAACGACAGAGGAGATTTTTTTTAATTGAAGTGAAACTTTTGGAATAATGTTTGTCTTTTCTTGTTGGCTGATTTGTTATTCTGGACGATAACATTATGTTCTGATAATCTTGAAATAAATGTTATTATGCCTCTTCATGTTCGTAGAATCGATGAAGAGAGAATTCAAGAAGGACAAGGGAGAGTCGTGGTGAAGAGAGGTGGAATTGAAAGAAAAACTCCAAGCGACACAAAACAGGAAAAAGCCCATGCAATGAGATGCATCGAACCAACTGGAAGGGGGGTGCTTAAGGAAGGTAAAAGAAGCGCAACAGAGAAAAGAAGATAAGAAGACCGATGCCATTTAATGCCAATTGGAATATAGAAAAAAAATGGAAGTGAAGGGAAGCGGCGCCAACATGGAATAAAAGTTCGGATTTAAAGTGAAACAGGGAGGGCAGGCCGCATGGGGAAGGAAAGAAGGAATTTTCTTGTGGAGGGAGACAATCTTGGAAGAGATTCGTGCCCTATTGAGGTAAGCGTATGGAGGGGCTGCATAAAATAACAGAGAGGACGCGTAGAGCCAAGGGTGACCAGGTTGTATAGCTATTTGGAAAAGTATAGAATTGACACCTACAGTGTACAAAGAGAAGTTGCTACTAGAGGATAAGGCGACAGGAATGTAGAACTGTTTGTGAAAATAGAGCTGCCTGGAAGCCAGTATTTGAGGATAGTGAGAGAATCGGGCATCTACTATACGAGGATAAACTTTGTAGAGAAGAAGCTGCGAGACAGAGGAGAAAAAAGATAGTGTGTGAGCAGAGTTATATGAAGGAGTCTTTCGCCATTTTATTGTATTAGCGAATTTGTAAATAGATCGATGTGAATAAAAGACTTATTATGTCATTGTGTTGCAATCTTTAGTTATTTGTTGGATTCAGACAGAGGTTTTCCTGTGAAATTGTGTGTCTTGGTGTTTTGTGCAGAGGGGAGTACCTTTTGCATCACAACCTTAATAAACCAAATCAAGGGTTAAGAGAACCTTTTCAAGGTTAACAACTAGATTTACCAAGAATAAGCATTCATAAATCTGATGGTAAAAATGTAATTTCATTGATAAACTTCATAGAATAACAACTTAAACTTCACAATACATCAAATAATGCCATTATTGACATAGATTTAGTACATTTAGAATTAGGACCTTACCAATGGTACGATTGGAAAATGAGTGGCAGACAAGGACAAATGTTTTGTTATCAAGAATTTATTAAAGAAATAATAACCTTCTATGAGAAACCATGTATTGGAAGCTATTTTAGCCAACTAAAAAAAAAAAAATAATGAAGGTCTATATATGAATATAATTCTTAGAATTGGAGATTGGCGGTTCAAGCTCCCGAGGTGAGACCTTACCAAAGGTTACAATTTTGCATGAATGGACTTAAGGACCAAATTCAACATGATATTCATTTATTGAAACCTTATATAATTAGAAATGCTAAGAAACAAGAATTGCATATTGATAAACAAAACACCACCAAAGGTGAAAAAATGAGAGTAACTGATCAAAATATGACTAATATTATAGGAAAAACATAGAAAAAAAATTCATCTAAGATAAATCACTACTCTCTCTCTCTCCTCAACAAGAGATCAAGATAAAAGAAAAATTCCTATGTTGGAATTGTGATAGAAAATATTTAAGGACTCATAACTATTCTAGTAGTGAGAAAAAGGAGAAGGTTGAATAAGAGAGAAGTACCTACAATATAACTAGACATAAATTTTAAGAATGGGGATTCCAAGGAAAAATAAAGCACAATTATCTCTCTACACATTGAATGAATAAATGCACCACAAAAACTCAAAGTAATTGGTAATATAAAAAAGAAACTTATGAAAATGTTAGTAGATACTAGTAGTACCCATAACTTTATTAATATAAGATTAGCTAATGATCTCAATTGTTTTTTTTATCTAGTCTTTAATTTTCAAGTCACCATAGATGACAGGAAAGACTACCTTGTGGTTGTAAATTCCATCATACAAAACTCTCAATGGGAAATTATCAACTAGATTTAGAAATGGTTTCTATACCTATTAGGGGATTGGATTCAATTTTGGGTGTGTAATGGCTTAAACAATTCGGAATAATATCTTTCAATTTTTAAGACTTGTCCATGTATTTAAGGATACATTAAAAAAATTGTGAAATTTTGGGAAACCATATGAAATCATTAGCTCATGTAAGATGGAGAATTTTTTCAAGAAAATTTATTATAGTATAGGAGAACAATTAAATTTTATAGAAGCAAATGACATACTCAAGATTAACCAAAAATTCAAGAGATTACTCAACACAACCAAAACTTATTTCAAGAATCAAAGTTTGTGCCTCTAATTGGAGACCATAATCATCACATTGATTTAGTACCAAAAATTATTTTTCATCCCAAAAAATCTCCCATTTATCGTCAATTATTATCATTAACAAAAGGGATGATCCATGGAGAATTTTCTTACATTAGAAGAAGCTAAATGAGATCACTCATAAAGACAAGCTTCATATTCTTATTGTTAATAAATTAGAAGATAATACAACTTATGCAAGAAAATCAAAATGTGTCTTTAGGGTGAAAGAAGTAGAATACTCGAGACATTTGGTGCAACTTAAAGGTGTTAAGATGAAACCTAAGAAGAGAGTAATTTTTTTTCTAAAAAGATACTATATAAGATTTTTTCACATATATTATCTTATAGAGAAAATTTTATTTTGGGAAGGCATTAAAGTGATGTCCAAATATTTGTGGTGGAATGTTTGATATGAAAATGAAAAAAATGGAAATGATAAACACTCGAAGTCACTTATAGATATTAGGCACTCCAATACAACTATGGGTAGAAATATTAATGGACTTCATTATGGGATTGAAAAAGTCAAATAAGCTTGATGCAATCTTGCTTGATGTAGATATACTCATTAATAAAAAAAAAAAATTGTGGACTCTCTGATTTATTTCCTACTAATAATATGAAAAATGTACTCATAAAAAATATACGAAAACTTCATGGAATTTCCAAAGTCAGATTTGAAAACAAAGCCACTTCAAAATTCCTAATCATGTGGAAAAAATTGCCAATTTAAGATTCAACATGGAATGATGAATGATTCTTACAAAAGATTTTCGATTTTCTAAGCATTGATGGAAATGATTTTCTAAAGGAGAAAAGAATGTTATTATCCTAATATGATATATTCCTAATTATATATTATATATTGATAATTGTATATTAGTTAGGCTTGACTAGGATGAAAGGTAGGAAATTGCTTTCCTCTCATAACATATCATGTTCTAGTAATGTTTTCAATATTTCCATGGTTTTAATTGTATGTGTAGGTCCAAGTGAATCTTTTGCTAAAGATGCAAAAGATTTGAAAATGAAACATTGAGGCCATAAGGAGAGGTTAGAACAATAGGAACAACTATACAAAGTGTAAGTGTGAATTTAGATGAATCTTGCATAGAATCACATATTTCACAAAGAATAGTGCTTTTAGTTAAATTTTCTTATATCCAACTGTATATATCTACTATTAAAACTCTATCACAATCATTTTTTTCTTGTCTGCTATAAAATCAATAAATACAATTTGTATTATTTATATTTTAAATTCAATCATCTAGACATTTCTTAATGAAGCTCCATTATCTTGGTTAATTATCATGTTAATTTGTTATTTATTTTTATTAATCTCGATAGTTAGGTAGTATTCTTGTATAAACCTACAATTTCTCAACTTCATTGAGATTAATCCACAAGGATTTAACCTTTGGGGTTATTGCTTCTATTTTTTAATTTTTAATTTTCATTATTTAGATCATTTACCTTGGATGGGTTTTCCTCTTTCATTTTGATATCATTTCTTATGTCAACATTCTATTTTATGGTGACAAATATTTTGCATCCTATGGAGTTAAAATAACTCTTACATCAACCCTATATTCATTTAATTATATTTGAGAATGATGCTTTATATGATGATGATATCTTGTTGACTACTCACGTTATTCTATGAATGCAAAATATGAGGGTAAAATTAGAGGAATATCTAGCATGTACCTAAAATTCTCAATAGAACAAAGTATAAAGTCAACCTAGACTATATATTTTAATAGTATCAATATCCAATCTTTCCAAACTAAAAATTTTGCACAAATGAACAAAATATATAATTTAAACATATTTTTAAATTTAGATTCCCATATTTATTACTTTTATTTTAGGCTTGAACCTACAACTATAAGTTCATGATGGAAACCATTAGCCAAATCTAGTTTCATAATATTTCTAACAACTTTGTATTATGATTTTTTGACAAAATTATTAGGGCTTGTAGAGGAGAATGCATGTTCTTCAACTATTTTTTCTCAAAATTTAAACCTAGTTTTTAACTTATTTGATATCTAAAACAAAAAATTTTAAAAATTGTAAAAGGTACATCTGCTTGATACTTATAGAAAATAATTTTATGATTAATTTATGTACAATTAAGATGGTCGTACATAAAGGGCTTGCATTTTTTAGCTTATTCATCTTTTATAAAAATATATATATATATTTTATAAAAATATATTAAATATAATATACCACACCTTAACATTAATTAAATTTGTTCAGAAAAACAATTGAGCAGAACACTTGCATATATACTAGTATGTAGGACATCTGTAATAGACATAATTTTTTACCCTAATTAACTTGAATTCACTTATACATTATATCAATTTCCTTTCTATATCTCATTAGACCCTCATATATGTTCTTACCTTTCTTAACATTTCATTTATGAGTTGTATGATGTGCTCTTGATTTGGGGCTACCTATTTATGTTGACTAACTTACTGATATATTCTATTATTGGTTTTATTTATTTCAAAAATAGTAATGAGCCTAGGAACTACATGGTAATGTATTTGTTGTGCCTTTGTATTCATGCCCCATTTTGTCTTTGGAGAAATGGGGACACCCCTCTTTTCTTTTTGTGGGTTTTTGGTCTTCTTAAGTCCTTTTATCTCTTGTTCTTTCTTCTTTCCTTCTCCCTCTCTTCCTTTTTCCCCTTCTCTCTTTTTCTTTTCCTTGTTTTATTTATTTTGAGTATCCTTTTGAATTTCAAAAGTTTAGGCTTCTTCGTGTTGCTATTGTTGGATGTTGTGGTTGTCTTTGATGTCAAAATTATTAGCATTAATGATTCTGAAGGTTGTATATGTCAAGGAGATTAAATTTTTTTTAATAAATACATTACAAACAACTAGTAAACTTGAGAAGGTTAGAGTGATGAAAAGTTGTGTACATTGATGATCAGAAGGCGTGCATTAAAGGGTTTGTTGCTGAGACTATCTAGTATTTTGTTTGAAAGTTTCAGAGGTGCGCATCAAGAATTGAGAAAGTTATGAAGTTCTATGTTCCTACAGTTATTTAGTTATTGTAGCAAGTGTTTCTAGAAGATGAGATTGCAATTTTGGTGAAGTGAGTTTTTTGTGTATGTTATTGAGATGTTAAGTGATGTTTCTAGATTGTGATTTATTAGTGTGGTATGTCCACATTGATTAGTGTTTTCATGATTGAATATCTTTCCTTGTGTGTTTAAGTTTTTCATGTTCTTGACCGACATGATGGTGGTAGCATGTTGCAGATCCTTATGGATTAATCTTGTATTGTTTGGAATGTTCAAGGATGTTGATTTAGGTCCTCACTATGTTGTGACTGACTTAGGTTGGTGCGCATTAAGATTTGTTCATGTATTGAGGTTGACAGTTGTAATTTATTCTTTATTTGTGGCCAACAGAGTTGTTGATGTAAATCTATGTAGCCGATATATAAGAGTGATTGTTTCTTCATTTTAAAGTATGCTCAGTGAATGAATGAGAAGTATATGCAAGATATGTGTGAATAAAGATCAGATCATTCAAGTGCAGAGCAAAGTGTGAAGAAGGTTGAGCAAAGTGTGAAGAAGTGTTTTTGTGCCTAATCAAAATTATAATCAAGATTTTGTAGAAGCTAATTTCTCAGTTCAAACTCATCAGATGGATTTAATCTAATTTTTTTATGTAGGGAAATGAGCCTTCCCTTTGAGCAGTGAGCTCTAGGTAGTGTGCCTGAATGCATGTGCATTCCCTATTCATTTCTTTCATTATACTTCTAATAGGGTATAATCTTGTGGACTAACATCCACTGTGGTTTTTCCCCTAACAAGGTTTCCATGTATAAAAGTCTTGGTTTTCATGTGTCTCTGATATGATGTTTTATGCTTGCACTATTAATTATCATATATGAGATTAAAATTTGTTTAAGGTTGAATAAGCTTAATTTTTGTAACAACTGATTCACCCCCCCTCTTAGTTGTCTATCCTTGTTTTTCCAACAATTGGTATCAGAGCTAGTTCCTCTGAAGAAGCCTAACAGCTTAAGGTGACCCGAGATGGCATCGTACAAGAAGGATAGTCCTAGATTCGATGATATAAACTATTCTTTGTGGAAAGTCAGAATGGAGTGTCATTTGAAGTGCATTGGTGAGCCTTTCTGGAAGATTACAAGAATGCATATACAATTCCTCAAAGAAGTAAAAATTAATACTATGGCTATAAAAGAATTGTTAAGTTATTTGAAAAATTCAGAGATGACAAATGTAATAGGTCTGAAGACTGCACATGAGATCTGGATAAATTTGGAAACATTGCATCAAGGAGATGCACTAGTGAAATTTGCTAAGCTGCAAAGTCTAAAAAGGCAAGTGGGAGAACATGAAGATGAGTAAAGATGAAAATATCTTTTATTTCTCGCAAAAGGTAAATGAATTAGTGATGGACATTAGATGTGCCAGTGGAACCTTGGAAGAAGATGAGATTATGGCTAAAATACTTAGATTTGTGCCTACTTCTTACAAAATAAAAGCTCATGCTATTGAAGAGCTATGGACAGTAACAAATGTGACAAGAGACATGCTGATTGGAAAAAAATTTGCCTTTGAGTTGAATGAATTTGGAAAATCTTCTCCTAAGACAGAGTCTCCATTCAAATCTACTGTATCCGGAAAAAGCCAACAAAGATATGATCCGGGAGAGAGTTCCAAAAATGCATTCAAATATGAAGAAGAGATGAAACTAATTGAATATGAAGAAAGAGAGCTAGAAGAACTGGAAGCACTGATTGTGAAAAGAGAAGCCAAAGGACAAGGTAAGTACAAAAGAAAGTTTCCTATTAAATGTTTCTCTTGTAGTAATATAGGTCATTTTGCATCAAGATTTCCTAAAAGAGTCTCTAAGTATAAACGTAATAGGACTCAATTTGAAAAGAAATGTTCTTATGCTAAAGGAGTTAGTGATGATGAATTTGATAAAGAAACTAGAAATGAAGATGAATGGGTATTCATTGCTATCAAAGAAAATGGTCTAATGTCCACTGAATCTACTAGTTCTCAAAATATTGAGAAAGCTCTTGCAGCCAAAATTGATGAGAAGGATGAGTGGGTGATTGACAATGGATGCTCCCATCATATGAATGTTGATAAAAGAAAATTTCTAAGCTTGGAAAAGTATGATGGTTCAATGTTGTAATATTTGGAGATAACAATGTTGGTGTGATTTGTGGCAAAGGAACTATTTATCTTGGTGGAAAATGCAATACTGATGATGTTCTTTATGTTGAAATATTGAAGAATAATTTTTTGAGTGTTGGATAGATGGTTGATAAAGGTTACAATATTTATTTCAAAGATGGTAAGTGTAGGATATTAGGAAGCTCGGGAAATGTGATTGCTTTAGGTACAAAGACGAGGTAATATTTTTCACTGGAATGCTGCTAGTGAAAGTTGTTTGATTGCTCAAGTTGATGTAAGCTGGTTATGGCATAAAAGGCTATGTCATGTAAATTTTGATAACATTGTCAAAATAATCTCCACACAAGTAGTCAGAGATCTAACTAAGTTAGCAAGGCCTACTAACACTATATGCAAGGAATGTCAGATGGGAAAGAAAAAAAGAATTTCATTTTAGAGAAAACATCATTCTAATGGGGTACTAGATTTGGTACATACTAATCCATGTGGTCCATCCAAAATTAGAATTCTACAAGGAGAAAGGTACTTTATGTTGATTATTGATGATTATTCTAGAATGGTTTGTGTTGCTTTCTTAAGAGAAAAACATGAGGCTTCAAAGCTTTGGCAGAAACTGAGATAGGTTTGAAGATCACATGTTTAAGATTGATCAGATAGAGGTGGTGAATTCACTTCCCAGGAGTTCAATTCATTATGTGAAGATCATGGAATAAAAAGATAGCTATCTGCTCCCCAAACCCCATAATAGAACAAAGTGGTTGAGTGAAAGAACAAAAAAAAATTAGATGCTGCCAGAACTATGATGTTGGAAAGTAGTGTTCCTTATTTCTACTAGAGAGAAGCTATAAGCACTGCTATGTATACTATCAATTGGGTGAATTTCAATAGTAATTCTGGTAAGAATCCTTTTGAGCTATGGTTTGGTTATAAACCTACTGTTAAGTATTTCAAAATCTTTGGAAGAAGATGTTATATTAAAAGAGATGAAGATATAGGAAAGTTTTAAGCTAGAAGTGATGAAGGAATCTTTTTGGGTTACTCTACTAAGAAAAAATCCTATCGGTGTTACAATAAAAGATTGAACAAAATGGTTGAGCACAAATGTCAGAGTTGATCATGATATTGAAAGATCATCCAGGTATTGCGGATATGATTAAGATGACCAAAAGGATAGTACTAATAATGGAAGGAATGCACAAACACAAAATCAAACTCAAAGTGTTCTAGTGAATCAAGAAAATCATGAAGAAGAAGACAATGGAAATGAAGAAGAAAGAACAAAACCCAAAACTCCAGGATATGTAAAGAGAAGTCATTCTGAAAGTTAGATCATAGGAGACAAGAACAAAGGTGTACAAACTAGAAGAAGAACTGCAGAAGAATATTGTCTGATATCCAATACTGAGCCTAACAATGTCAATGAAGCATGTAAAGATGAATATTGTATTGAAGCAATGAAGGAAGAACTGATGCAAATAGAGTAAAATGATACATGGATTTTTGTTCCTAGACCTCAAGACAAAAATGTGATTGGAACCAAATGGGTCTTTCAAAATAAGCTGAATGAACAAGGTGAAGTGATCAGGAATAAAGCAAGACTAGTATGTAAAGGATATTCGCAGATGGAAGGTATTGATTTTGAAGAAACTTTTCCCCTGTTGCTAGAATTGAAGTTGTAAGGTTATTTCTTGCTTATGCCACTTACAAGAACTACAAAGTATAACAAATGGATGTGAAGTCAACATTTCTGAATGGTGAGTTAGAAGAAGTTTATGTTGAGCAACTCAATGGATTTCAATTGACTGATGAAAAGGACATGGTGTGTTGGTTGAAGAAAGCGGTATATGGACTCAAAAAATCCCTTAGATCTTGGTATGCAAGAATGGATAAATACTTGTTGAAGATTGGATTCAATAAAGGTACTGCTGACAACAATCTGTATTTCAAGGTGGATAAGGATAAAGAATTGATTACTGAAGTCTTTTTTGATGACATTATTTTTGAAGGTGATGATAACTTATGTATGATATATGCTAATGAAATGAAAAGTGAATTTGAGATGTCAATGATAGGAGAACTAAAATTCTTTTTAGGATTGCAAATTACTCAGCTAGAGGATGGAATCTTTATTTCTCAATCCAAGTATGTATGAGAGTTATTGAAAAAGTTTGGCATGGAAGATTCAAAGAAAGTTGGTACACCCATGGTAACTGGATGCAAATTATCTCAGAATGATGATTCTCCTAAGGCTAATCAAATAAGATATAGGTCAATGATTGGTGGATTGGTATATTTGACTCAAACAAGAACATGCATTATAAATTCCATTTGCATGGTTTCTAGATATCAAGTTGATCCAAAGGAATCACATGTGATTGCAATAAAAAGAATATTCAGATCCACGAAAGGAACATTTGACTTTAGGTTCTGGTATCCAAAGTATGATGATCTTACTTTGAATGCCTTTATAGGTGCAGATTGGGAAGGAGATATAAATGATATGAAAAGCACAAGTGGTGGTGTGTTCTTCTTGGGAAAGAAGCCGACGTCTTGGATAAGTAAAAAGCAGAATTCCATTTCTCTATCTACTCTAAGGAAAAATATATTGCTACTACAAACAATTGTACTCAAGTGTTGTGGATGAAGCAGAGGCTGAGAGATATCAAAATTGAGTATGATGAGCCAATTGCTATATTTTATGACAATTCAAGTGCCATAAACATTTCTAAGAATCTGGTGCTACACTCAAAGACAAAACATATATCTATCAAGTATCACTTTTTGAGAGACAAGATGAGTGATAAAGAAGTCAGATTGGAATATGTGCCTACAAAGGAAAAAATTGCAGATATCTTTACTAAACAGTTGCCTAAGGATACTTTTGAGTATCTTAGAGGCAAGTTAGGGGTAATTTCCCCTCCTAATCTGAACTAAGATACAATTCTTTGCATCAATCTATGGACTTACAGTCAAATCTTGTTTCAGATTGATGTTGTGGTGGTTGCTACTCAGGGGGAGTAGTCAAATGATTTAGATGATATGTGGATCAAAGAATGTGTAACTTTTCATTGATGTCAAAGGGGGAGAAGAACAATGTGAAAAAATCTTGAGGGAAGAGGGACAAGAATGAACAAAGGAGGAGAAGTGTACTATGTAAATAACTAGCTATGTTGATGGTATTATTTTTCACATCATGTGTTTCCATCAATGTGAAAGGGGGAGATTGTTGGATGTTGTGGTTGTGTTTCTGATATGTGGTTGTCATTGATGTCAAAACTATTAGCATTAATGATTCTAAAGGTTGTATATGTCAAGGAGATTGAGAAAATTGTAATAAATATATTATAGGCAGCCAGTGAAGCTGATAAGGTCAAAGTGATGAAAAGTTTGGTATGTTGATGATCATAAGGCATATATTAAAGGGTTTTTTTTTTATCCTAACTAGTATGTTGTCTGAAATTTTCAGCGGTGTGCATCAAGAATTGAGAAAGTTATGAAGTTTTGTGTTCCTAAAGTTATTTAGTTACTGTAGTAGGTGTTTTTGGAAGATGAGAATGCAATTCTGGTGAAGTGAATTGTTGCATATGTTTCTAAGATGTCCAATGATGTTTTTAGATTGTTCTCTATCAATGTGGTATGTACACATTGATTGGTGTGTTTGTGATTGAATATATTTCCTTTTGTGTTTAAGGTTTTCATGTTCTTGGTCGACATGATGGTGGTAGCGTGTTGCAGATCCTTATGGATTAATCTTGCATTTCTTGGTGTGTTCAAGAATGTTGGTTTAGGTCCTCACTATGTTGTGACTGACTTAGGTTAGTGCACATTAAGGTTTGTTCATGTATTAAGGCCGATAGTTGTAATTTATTCTTTATTTGTGGCCGACAGAGTTGTTGATGTAAATCCATGTAGCAGATATATAAGAGGAATTGTTTCTTCATTTTAAAGTATGCTCGGTGAATGAATACAAAGTATATGCAAGACATGTGTGAATAAAGATCTAATCATTAGAGTGTAGAGAAAAGTGTGAAGAAGTGTTTATGCGCCTAACCAGAAATGTAATCAAGCTTTTGTGGAAGCTAATTTCTTAGTTCAACCTCATCAAATGGATTTAATCTGATTGTTTTATGTAGGGTAGTGAGTCTTCCCCTTGAGTAGTGAGCTATAGCTAGTGTGCCTGAATTCCCGTGCATTCCATATTCATTTCTTTCATTATACTTCTAACAGGGTATAATCTTGTGGACTAACATCCACCATGGTTTTCCCCCTAACAGGGTTTCCACGTATAAAAATCTTGGTGTTCACATGTCTCTGATGTGATGTTGTTTTATGCTTGCACTTTTAATTATCAGATCTGAGATTAAAATTTGCTTAAGGTCGAATAAGCTTAATTTCTATAACAACTGATTCATCGCCCTCTCTTAGTTGTCTATCCTTCTTTTGCCAACAACTATACCTTTATTATGAGGCTCGATTCTCGATCTGTGTTTTGATGCTCGATGTCTTTCGTCTTTCGCCCTTTTGGATATCAAGCCTTGAGCTTACTGAGGTTTGCCTCCCTTTTTGTGTTAGAATTTTTAAAATTTGAAAAACACATCAAACTTCAGGCATCACAAATTTCACTTACCCTTACACAAAAAAATCAACATAACATATAGTGAAACTTTGATCTTCGACCCCTGACCCTTCCTCCATGGATTAATGAAATCTTATTAAGACCTTTAGGTTTCAAAAACTAGAGATACCATTTACCACCTTTCTTATAGTGGTTAAAGAGGTAAGAGGTATCCCAGATCTCTAATCCCTGACAATGTACGAAAACTTAGCAAAATCTTTGTTTTGAAGATGTGCTTTTGTGCTTTAGGGATTTATCTTGCAAAATTCCAACTCTTAAGAATAAACAATTAATAGTAGGCTTGACGCTTGACTCTCGATAGCCTTAAATATTTTAGAATGCATAAGTTTCCTTTATCACATACCTTCGAACATTCACAAGGGGTAAGGGGAATCCATAACCCCTGATCTGTGAGACATTGGCTTGGACTTAAAAAAATTTGAGAAACCTTTTGGGTTTTAGGCATTGGTAGTACCTCTTACCAATCATTTATAGAGGTGTAAAGGGTAAAGGGTAAGCTTGACCCCTGACCCCTGATTATACTAGTAAAACACTTAACTAAAATATTTCTTCATTTGTGATATATTTCAAACATCGAGTATCGGCGATGCCTCTTACCTATTGCTTATAGAGGTGCAAAGGGTAAGGGTGATCCCCAACTCCCAATGTCTAGGCATGATTTATTTCTTTTGACTATTACAAATAATAGACACATCTTCTGTGCTCAAAATCTAAATTTTAAAATATAAAAAATGAGTTCGAGTAATAGTCATAAGTTTAGTGGCAAGGGGTAAGTGCAAGAAGTTGGGTTCACATTCAAGGGAAGTGTCGTTCTTCATCTTTAAAACAAATACTCATTCATTTTTTAGAATAGGTACCCATTTTGAAGTGGATACTTGTTCAAAAAGGTTTGAAACTCACAAGACATATTTTTTATTTATATTTAGGCTCAAAAAAGGCATGGTAACCCAACACTTAGGCTTAGACCTACAAGTACAAGGTCATGACAATTTCAAGAGAAAAAACTAACTTTGGCAATATAGCTAAAGAAGTTTTTTTCAAAAAAACATTTATGAAATTAAAACCCATTATATATGACAATGTCTAGTTTTCAAATATGTAATTTTTTTATGATTTGATTTTTTTTTCTATTTTATAATTAATTTATGAGGAAACAGACCCATAAACTTGAAATGTCAGGTTTTTGTATTTTTTTAATAAATTTTAATTTGTTAATTTTATTGTTAAAAATATTATATGGCATTAATCTATAAACAATTATTTACACGGTGAAAAAAAATTCAAAAAATGATAAGTTTAGGTCAAGTTATGGTGTCTATACACAAGGGTTTTAAAAAAAAACAATTCAAGCAAATAAAAAATTAATAAATAAATAAATATTATGAAAAAGATTATAAAAAAATATCCTCATCAATCTTCATTATAATATACATCTTTCACCAAAAGGAATTATAAAAATACTTTTATTTATGTCAAATTATGGTGTCCATACACGTGCATGGTATGGTGCTAAGAAAGTGAGTTTTAAAAAGTGGTTTTTATAGATGTGTATTAAATTTTTTTTGTATCATTTGGGTATTAGAATAAATTACATATTTGAAAACTAGACTAAAAATACTAAATTTCATTTTACTGAACTTTTTAAATATTCCATGTGTAAGTGCTTCAAATTTTAAGTCTAACTATGAAAAATTCTAAAAATTAGGAAAAACACTTCCACTGTTTGAGCATTTTGTAGACCCAAATTCTTGCACCTAGCTCAAGGAGTAAATAAAAAGACCAAACTCTGATCCCGAAAGTCCTTTTGGACTTCACGAGTTGGAGATACCACTTAACCGATACCATTCACAATAAGGTAATGGGTAGAGGCGATCTCTGATCCCCGACACCTGATCAAGCAATAAAACATATCCTCAAAGAGAATTTATTGATAAGAAAAGGGTAAAGGATATCTTCAATGTTCGATACTCGAGAGGCTTTGAAACTTAGCAAAGGAAACTCATTCTATGAGTAGTGGGTATGAGGGATCCTCAATCCCTCATACCCAAAGATGGTAAAATTGAAAGAAACTAGTGTGTTAAGTACAAACACTGATAGTAAAGAGTAAGTGGTGAGCTCGAAAGCTGATCCTCGATACTTTTATGTAACTCCTACTCGATAAGTTATAATTTTTGAAATGAAGCTGATGAGGTCTGAGATGACCTGTTTGGAGGTTTTCCTCTTCTTAATATGAAAATGTTAATACATGGTATTGGTATTTGCAAGAGATATGCCTCCAAACTATCTAGAAGAAATGAATTATCAA
>CM021100.1:320276883-320454702 GCA_007115665.2 Sequoiadendron giganteum | reverse complement strand
TGTGAAGGATAAAGTTTGAATTTTTTCAAATTTAGATTTGTAACTATGATATCTAGCACTTTCATTTGGTCTGAGAGTTTTTTATTGAATATTTTTTCCTTAATCAGGTTTCGAAGTCAAACCAATTGAAATTCAGACATAGGCAGACTGTATACAACATAACTTTTTATGTATGTATCGAAATTCAAATTTATTTTTTTAATGGAACAAGGAAATCATTACCTAGCATAAACATATTTTTTAAAATTTTTTTTTGATAATTTTCTATTTTTCCACATGTGCAAAATAGAGAGCTTGATTTTTGGTGAAAAACCTATGTTTCATAAAACTAAAAGAACACATACATAATAAAACCAAAACATAATAAAATAATACTCGTTGGATAGCTCATTCTGAAGAAAACCATATTCCAGTTGGATTTGTCAAGTATCCTCCATTTTCATCCTCAACCCAAGCTTCGAAAGGTGAAAATCTGGAGTCTTTTTGTGTCAAAGGGTGGGAAGGTGGGAAAAAGGGGGTTTGAACGAACCTAATGGGCTCGCTCGAACCCCTATTCGATCGAACTAGGGTTCGATCAAACCCCCTTTCCACAAAGGGAAATGCGGGTTCCCACATGCAAAGCGGTTTGCTCGAACCCGGGTTCGACCGAACCCCTTTTGGGTTCGTTCGAACATTGAGTTCGCTCGAACCCCTCAAAACCAATTTTTTTTTCATGGGTGAGGTTTTTGGAATTTTTCCTTCCTCACTCAAATTGTAAACCACTTTTGTGGGTTCACCCTACAATAGGTCATGATTTACTAAAGTTTAATATTCTTATTTATGTGAAAAATGAGGAGGTACAATGTTCCCCTTTTTCCAACAAATCACTCAAGATTTTCCTAGGATCCCTAATTGGATTGACTATCAACCTTGCAAGGTGAGTCAATTCTCAATGAGGAGGACCTAGTAGGGGGTTCTTTAAGCTTTTAGGGGTTTACCACTAAGAAAATTCTTGGAAAAGACAAACACACATTCAACTCAAAAAACCTAGTTATGCAAGCTAAATGAGAGAAGCAAATGATGAAATTATGCAATAGGGACAACTAGGAGGTATGTACCTTAGAAGTATAGAAATGGAATGAGGATTCTAGAAATGTAAAGAGGCTATCAAAATATGTTATGGAGGACAAAGATGCCCTTACTATTTTCTTAGTCCTATCGCTATTTTTTGGGGTAGATGCGGAGTCTTCGGATGCTGGAACCAAATCTAAAACAATTCTTGAAAAATATGTTCGGGAGGACTTAGATGCCCTAGGTTGTAACTTAGTCCCATCTGAAATTTTTGAAAACTCTGAATGTGGTCTTGAGGGTTGATGTCTGCTTTTCCATCTTCTCTGATGTTAGGCTCTTAAACTTCCATATTCGACTTGTCAGTGATTTTCCATGAAGATGACAACTTTGTAATGCAACTTTGCAACTTTGCACTTTAAATGATCTTCAAGTCTTCAACCTAAATTTGTAATCACAAACATGCAAGAGAGGAAAAACATGTTGATTGTTAGTGAATGGGGGTTTTCCTTGGTCAAACCCCTTGTTGGTAATTAAACCTTGAAATTGAATAGAATAATGAAGGGAAATGATGAATGAACAACATCTAATGTTACAACTCACCAAAGCCTTGTTGTAAAGTCTACAAACTTATGTGAAGTGGTTGCAATGGATGTGGTTCTTGAATCTTTCTTAAATCATAAACCCTACATCACAAATGTTAGCACAAAAACACACATGATGCAAGAACACCTTTGATATGATGCTTGGATCTTGATAAAGGCTACAAATGCTTGATGAATTTCTCTTGAATGCTTGAATACTTAGATTGCTTGTTAGGAGAAAATGAGAGAAGGAACCTTGTATTTATACGTATCTATGCTTAATATCCTGAAATTACATCACACCAAGCCAACATATGAATTCATTAAATAAAGGAGGATAAATCCCTCCAAGATTTGAAATTGAATCCAAAAAATACCTCGAGGACTAAGATGCTCTAGGTGGCGTCTTAGTCCCAAGGCATGAAACTTGGGGCACAAACACCAAAAAGGGGCCCATTTAAGATGCCTCAAAATTAGGCTTTGAATACCTTTGGCAGACAAAGACACCCTAGGTGGTGTTTTAGTCCCAACCCAAAAATCAGGGACACTCACACAAAATCATCAAATTATCATTTATACATTGGAGAATGTCAGGATTAGCTAGAAAAAGATATAATTCATAGGGCTTGTAGATGCAAAATAGGACTAGCTAAGTCATAAAGAAGCACAAACAAATAGTGGAAGGCCCAAACAAGTGTGAAAATGTAAGGGTGTGCATTTTACTACACTACATATTCCAAGTATGAAAAATTAATTAAATGAGAAATTGGAGGAATTAGGTGTTCCAAGACTATCGAAACTCACTATGATAGATGAATGTAGGATACATTGGACAAATCAACATTGTGAGATAGATTGCTATGTTTACCTTAGAAGTATGGATTTATATTTGAAGTGGCTAATCACTATTGAAGAGGTACTCATTCCAATATAATACGATTAAAAGAGTATTCCACTCAATGAGGAAGATGAAACAACTAGCATACACAAAGAAGATGATGAATCCATCTAAAAGGATGAAAGTAATTGTGAGAGGATATCTCATTCAACTCCATGATTTGGTGTCCTCGACCCTTGCCTTGAAGTGGAATTGTTGATTGATAAATATTCTCCCTCTTGTTTAGATTCAGTAGATGTAGAAAATGAATTTATTGATGCATTCATAGAGTCTTTCATGATCATTGATAAAGGAGAAACATCCTTTGACAAGTCATCACAAGGAAATGACCTTTCTGATTTGAATGACAAATAGATTGAAAGAGAGAATGAAATATTTCTAGATGATATTTTGAATGAACCTCAATGTGAAGGACAAGAAATTTAATTCCAAATGGATTCTTTAGAGGAAGAAGGTCAAATAGATGTGAAAATTAGTCAAGTTCTTCATGATAATCAATTTGATCAAAATTACACCTATTAGGGGAATGGATCTAATTTTAATGTCAACATTGACATGGATGAAATTAGTGTTTTATTGTAACAAGGAACGTATGGTAGGATTCAAATGCATCAAGCAAAATAATATCAAACAAAATATCAAGAGGTTGCCCCATAAATCAAATCACTTCAACATGGTGAGGAAAATAAAATAGGGGAGTATCTTCCTAATTTTGATTTTTTACATTTAAATGAGTTGTTAGAAGGAAATTTTTGTTATGAGTTGGATGTTGATTCTCACATTCTTATTGATGGTATGCAGGGGAATGATAGGAACTATTGATAATCAAATCTTGCACTTCTTCGAACAACCTTATGAGAAATTCAGTAAATGGGGGGCCTTCTTGCACTTCACTAAACAACCTCTGGGTTTTTTAAAGAAGTTGACTCTTCCTTTTGTGTTTGGGGAAAGGGAGAAGAAAATTCAAGAATAAAAATTAATCATGGAAATGCACCGAAAGGTTTGATGGAAGAATGAAGAAGATCAGATCCTGTGTTGTCATTGATGTCACCATGTCAGATAAGGTGTTAGTTTGGTCTGGTACTCTAAATCGGTATGAAAAACAAGTGTACATCCTCCGATATTTCTAGTCTGGTATTTTGGTCTGCATTTCCCCTTTGGTGATCATCGTTTTTCACGGTTTTGGGAAGTGCTTCATGAATATTGTAAGCTTGTAAGTATAAAACTCTATGTGCTGATATGATCATATGGAGAGTTTAATTTTCTCTGGTGTTATATTATTTTATTAGTTCTATCCATGACCGACCCAATAAACAGTTGGTGGTATAATGAACTAATTTTTGCTCTGGATATATGAGCGACCTATTCTAAGGTCCAAGCTAGCATGATATAGCATGCTATATGCTTGAATTGTTTTTGGGAAGATTTTGTATGTTCTTGAAGTTTACAATTATCTTTCTAGTGAATAAGTGTTGCATCTAATTATGCCAACCTAATTGATGATTGTGGATGTTTCAGGTATATATATTGGGTATTTTGGACATTGAAGGAGTGAGGTAGATTTGTGTGTAGTTGTGCGGATTGGATTTGTGAATACGAATAAGAGCGAATATTAGTCTGCTAGCATGCAAATTCTCTAAGCATCAAAGGAATTGAATCAACACTTGTTAGGTGCACTCTTACTAGCTCATATTCTGGATATGAAGCCATTTCTGTTCTATAATATTTTGTAAGTAGTGAACTTCTTATTTTGTATAGTGATTCCTTATTTGGACAGTGAGTCCTACCTATAAGCAGCGAGATTTTGTATTTGGTAGCGAGCCTCTTTGTATACAATTTTGGAACAACTATAAATATAGTGAGCTAATCCTCACCATGGTTTTTCCCTCATTGGGTTTTCCACGTAAAATTTTGGTGTTCATGTGCTGTGTGATTTTATGTTCTATTGAATGCTTTTTCTTATCTTTTCTGAAATATGCATTGAAGTAATTGGATGATGTTTTTTCAATAATTTATAGAAGATATCTTGGATATTCAACAAGGTTTTACAACATTTCAAAACACTAACAGGTTCCTAATTTTGATTAAATGAACAAAAAATGCCACAAACCCTTCATTGTTGAAAGGAGAACAAGAAAATTCAGCTTATACAAGCACAAAGTAGTCATTAAAACCCTTTCTTGGAAAGCACCCATTAAGGTTCGACATAAAACAAGGAACCCAAGCTTGAAAAAGATGTTTCAAACCCTTACAAAACTATTTTTCCCTGACAACATAATATGAAATCTAACATAATTTTGACAGGAAAATGAAAGAGTATCATAACATTGTATAATTTGTAAGAGTCTAAGTTAAATGAATCTAGTATCTAGTATCTAAGAAGCATTTAGCAAGACTATATCCAAAAATAAAGTGACCCAAAGCATTTAGCATGCATAAATAGAGAATAAAATGTAAATCAAAGGACACATGTGCATAGTCTAATATAGTTTTCTTCTTCTATTGCTTGATCTCACAGAACAATAAAAATGATAATTTCAGATAACAGATCCAAATAGTTATATTGAAATTGATTTTAAAATTGCTATAGAGCAATGAGAGTCTTGTAAGAAATCCTCTACATCCATCCCTACTATTCATATATATGTCTGTCTGTTTCTAGCTATCTTAAGAGGCTATTGGAAATTCCCTTTTATAAGACAAGGGAAGCATGTACAAGAATAAAACACTCTTTGCTGCCAAATTAAAACCCTAATCGGTGGCATCAAAATTCAGCTTCAGAATCTGATCAGAGATCAGATCTGATTGTGGAAATCCTGGGTAGTAAAAATTGAGAGCAACTTCAATACTGGCAATGGGTGCAGCAACTTGATGAACTAGATGTTATAAGAGATGCATGAAGATTTCCCTATGAGAGGAAGATATGAGGTTATAAATGCTCAATAAATCTGATCTAATCAGCTGTAGGAAATAATGGCATCATCAAATGGAATTTGACCCTTGCGATTGTGAAGGAGAAAAAACACCTCACCACTTGGAAATGTCCATGAAGATATTGTTTCCGATAGTGAAGAAACCCACATGATGAAAGATGAGCGACATGGCACATTCATGGGCCTTCTTCAAAATTTGTGTGAGCCGATTATGGAAAATCCTCGCAGGGCAACCACATGTCCTACTTTGGTCCTAAAAGGAGAGCGATATTCAAAAAGGTTGTGCAGCCACTATGTGGAACTATTATGAAACCTTTAGCTAGATTAACCTGCAACTTCCAACATGATGCACGAATGTGACATGTGATGGGGAAAATAACAAAATCTGAAAAGATAAGAACCTTGGGGTCGAGAAAACAAAGAGGAAAAATTAAACCTACTTTGATTAATTTTTTTTGCATAGTTTATGGTGACTCACATGAGGCCTTCACATGTGGAGGCATGAACTGAGAGAGAAATAAAAAAACAAAAAAAAGAGAAAAAAAATCTTTGATCCCTCAATGTTTGAGGAATGCAAAATGCATATATTCTTAGTCTTCATCAAAAGGTGGAGCCAATACATGCAACATCTCATAAGCCTGATCCAGGTTGAGTATCTCATTGAAGGATACTCCTCCCCATCTTTCTTGTGCTACTCTGATGTGGTGGTAGAGCTAAGCCAAGGGGAGAAGTAACTTTTCAATTTCTTTGATTGTAGGCAATGAGCTTAAATTTTGTAGTTTTGACTAATCCTAATGCCTAACCACTAATGCATTCATTATCTTCTCCTTAGTAAATACTACTCCATCAAGAACAAAGTAGAGGGTAAACCTGATTGGATTAAAACCTAAAAATCCTCTGTCATTTTTCGGACCTTCTCAGTTAATGCAAGCTGATAGTTCCTGCTTCTCTGGGTGGCTTGGTTGCACATGATGAACTCATTTACCTTTCTAGAAGCTACTCTTTGGTTTGAAATCCTAGTACTTTCCAGAGTCTCTTCAATCACTTTATTTAGCTTGATTATCAAATTACCCAAATCCATAGAACATGGGGTGACTATATGTAGGATTTGGTAGATTTTTAGGAAAACCTTCACATTTAGCTGTTAGGCATCTACTATGAATCTTAGATCTAGCTTTAGATCTATCGTTGCAACCTTGATTCTTTCCCAATGGGAGGAAAACAATATTTGTACTATCAAGAGGAGTTATGACCTTCATTCCATTGTTAGTTCTTGTTGGAACCAAGACTCCTTAACCTTTATATCCTCCTTTAATTAATCAATTATTTGAATGGCATTGAAAAGTTCAAGACACAATCATTCTACCTCTTCATTGTGGGTCTGCAAAGTGGACTTGATATCTTGTTTTTCCCATTTCTCCTTGTTAGCTTCTTCTTGAGCCCTTCAAAGCTCCTCTATAACTTGAGATTGGGTGCTAGCCAATTCTCCTTTCATTCCATTCTTTTCCTTTTCAAAATTTTCACCTAGCTACTTACTTTGATCTATAACTTAAAACCATTTACCATGCATTTCCTACAGCTCCTTTTTCAATTCTTTACCTTTTCTATCTTATTGGCCCAATATGTCAATCAACTCATTTTTCTTTCACTACCATTCCTCTATAGCCTCTTTCATTCGGGCCTTTAAATATTTTATCACTTTGTGCTTTGTCTTGACCTTGCACGTCATCTTTTCTACCTTGGCCAAAAGCCAATCCTTCTTAGTTTGAATAGCTTCAAGTGACATAGCCACTTCTCCTTTTTGATCTTGTGTCTACCTTAAGCGATAAATCTCCATATCCTTTTCCTTGATCTCCACTCAATTCCTATCAACCATAGCCTTCACATTCAACAACTTCACTTCTTTCTTTTTCAATTTCCCTTCCAAAGTCATGTAGTCAGTGTATACCACCTTCTATGTGGCCTTGGTGAGGCCTATCATATCATGGGGAAGCACTTCACTCAGGTTTGGATCTCATAGTCATCATACTAGATATATCCTTCTAGCTTGGAAACTAGCAGCTTCACAGCCAAAATTAACAAAGACTTCTACTCTTCATTGAAAAATGTTTCTAGCTTTGGGGCGGTTGGAGCTGTGATATCCTTAACCAATTTATTTTGTTTTCTTTCCTTGCAAGCTTTCTTGGAAAAATCTATTTGGGTTTCAAGATTATATGGAGACTTGATACTATGTCCAGCAATAGGGACACCAAAAAGGAGGCCATAAAGGGTAGTGCAAGGTGTGCTTCCAGCTGCCTGGGCTTGGGCAGAAGCAAGGGGAAAAGCTATTGGTGAGAAGGGTGGGATGCCTCACAAATATTGAACAGAATATGGAGTGATCATTGGGGTAAGAGGAGTAGTGGCTAGGATCAAAGGAATATACTTGGAAGTAGGAAATGGTGATGAAACTTGTAGCATGGGTGGCTTCGAGGTTAAAATTTGAGCCTCAGACATAGAAATTAAGATGTTGACCATAGAATTAGCGGAGGACACATGTTTTGTGCAAGATGCTTTAAAAGGAGGCTCATTATCAAACACAATGAGGAGTGTATAATGGAAAAGTAGGTCTGAGTCGACCAGTGGAGGATTTTGTTCTTGGGATGGAAGGCCTAGATATATGAAAGAAGCAGTGGAAGAAAGAACAACAGGTGCAAAACTTACCTAAACCGTAGGAGCTGAAGATACATGTGGGGTATAATTTAATTCTTCATCCTCCTTGTCCAAAATTCCTTGATCGCCTAATTCTTGGATCCTCCTTCTCTTTGCAAAGGGTGCACCTGTTGCTCCAGATCCTTCCATCACCAACCCTATTGAACCTTAAGTTTCCTGACCTATTGAATATTTTCCTATACGTCATTAGGTCCATTTTTCTTTTGTTGGAATGCTAGTAGATGAAGAGACTTGTGACTATTTTTTGTTGTGATACTCCCTTCTCTTTCCTTTTGCCATTTCTTTCACCAATTTTGGTGAGTCAGAACCTTGGTTATACTCCTGTTTGGGATCCTAATCAAATCTATGGTCTAAATTAGACCTGGCCTCTTTATCATAAATTTCTTCAAAATTTTCATCTGTGGGGATAGTTCCATGCAGGGGGCCTACTTGCTTGGTTTCTTGTCGATATCTATAAAAATCGGTTACTTTTCTTTCACACCACCCCTTATTCTTTAGTTGTTGCTTGATGGATTTATCCATTGGGATGCTTGACTTGAAGTCTACCATCAGTTGATAGAACACAAGCCATGGGAGTTGTAGAAATGGTATGAAGGCGAAGTCAACATATGCATCTTTTTCATCTTTGGTTGGATTTCACCTTTCATCCCAATATGGATGTAGTTTATGCCTAAATGATAGATGCTCCTCTAGATTACATTTCGATCTACCATGAATAAGACCTAGGCTAAGATAGCCCAATTTTTTAGTCAATATATACTACATTTCCCTATTTTCTAGCATCACCTTTCTCTTGCCAATGATGAGAGGAACTACATGAAGCTTTGTCTTTTTCCTCTTGGGGCCATAAGCATAAATTTCCATTGATAATTATCAGTATATTTCTAGGGAAAGTGTCATGTTTGTTAAAAATCTTGGTAGCCAAAAGGGTTCTCCTATCAACCCATACAATCTAATGAAATTAAAATCCAGGCCTATGAAATAGTCAAGTGGAGGGTGATGTTTCCTCATACATTCTAGATCCTCATGAGGGAACCTATGCAAAGGATGTTGGGCTAAATCTTGAAGAATAGGATTCGAGAAATATTGACAAATGTATACTAGTAACATGTGCTTGAAAGCACATGAGTCCACACTAACATTGGTTTGAATAACCCTTATCCACTCGAAATGCTAAGCGGAAATTGCCTCCCAAAAAACTTAGTATTTTGATGTAATATCAAATGTACCAAAAAAGAGGAATGTTTGAACTTATATGAATGGTTATACTCCAATTTTTGAAGCATCCTATCCATAATTACCTCGACAAAGTTGAATCAATATTTTCCTTTTTCCTTTTTGAGCATAAAAGCCAAACCCATTTGTATTCAAAAAAATCATCATCATGCTCCATGTCATATACAAAGGCCAACATTGAAAATACATCTTGTAAATCTTAATTAAATTGACTATAAGCCACAAGGAAGAGGAGATCCTCACTATTAGGTCTATGAATTTTCTCAATTTTGTAAAAAATTGTCTTTTCTCGACTTGAATTCTAGAAATTTTCCATCTCCCTTCATGAGAAATTCTTTGCTACCATACATTACAAGGGATACATAACATATCTCTGATGGCTATCGCACTGATGGTAACTTTTAAATTTTCATCGCTAATGACCCCAGTGTCCTTATCTAGCTTCTTTGCACAAATATCTACCAACATAGGGCATGGATGTGTGAAGGGTAATATATACTAAGGTAGACCACAATGTCAGAGCCTTACCCCAAGGCTTTCAACATTTTCAACCTTCAACCTACCAACTCTTCTCTATAAGGCCCACTCCCATAGATTTTTTAGTGTTGGTGTGCAGCCTTCGATCAAAAATGTTGTCTGCGAAGTCCTTGATTGCTTATGGTTCAACGTAATTTCAAGGATTTATGAATCTAGTGTAGGAAAACTCCATTCTGCTAGCATCTATGTATTAGTGTAGGAAACATCCCCAAAGATATCAACATAGCCTGGTTGAGAAAAGGAAATTTGAACGCGCCTTCTAGAGGATTTCACTTCAGTCACCATTCTTTGTGGTTTTTTAAATAATTCTGCAAGATCTTTCTTCTTCACTTAGAGAATTTTCACTCCTTTCCCTTTCCCATTTTTGTATCTTGTTTTCTTTGCAAAAATAGTCTATTTACAAAATTTTATACATATGCTACACAAAGTGTAAAATTTTATGAACTACGAGCCTTAAATTAAATATTCTTAGCTAAATACCATTTATTAGTATCCCCATGATGTTTTTGTTCATATCTTCAAGTTCGTAGGAACTACTAACTTTTCATTTCAAAATGTGGAAAGGACCATTCCACAAAGAGTCAAATTTGGCATGTTGTTCTGACTTAGCAACACACTCATCATATTTTAACACTAGGCTTCCCTCCTTGAATCTTGGGTCAGAGGAATTTTTATTGTACCACACTTTGACAACCTATTGGCCATTGATCATGACATTGAATTATTTTTCCCTTTTTTATGAAAGTCTTAGAAACTCGGCTAGCCTTACTTCCATTCTGCCACTTTCCTCAACTTCTAAAGAATTCAATAGTTGTAGTGTTGGAATATCCATTAAGATAGGTAGGATAAACTCCTTCCTAAATACTAATTTCTAAGGAGAAGTCTTTAAAATTTTCTTTAGGGTGATGTGTTCTACCCATAAAGCTTTTTGTAAGTACTTGCGACATTCTCTATGGTGTTTCGAATCGATGTGTTTTATTAGCCAGATCAAAAAAAATTGTGGACTTTACTAGTTAATTTCCCTATGGTTAGTAATTTGATGAATTCTTCAGATAGACTATATGCTTGAGGGAAATATGTGACATCTCAGTTCCTACAAATGCTCACATGTTGTCTGAGATGATGGTTTTAGGCGAACCAAACCTCATTATTAGTTCTTCGAGAAAGTTGATGATCTCAACTTCAATAGAATTATTTAGGGGAGTTGCCTCTATCCATATTTTAAAATAGTCGATGGTCATTAGGATCCATTTATATCCTGAGTTGGAGATGGGATTGATCATCCTGATGAAATCTAACCGCCATTGTGCAAAATGCTCTTCAACCATGATCAAGCTCAAAGGAATAGAGGATTCCTTCCACTTGCCAATGTAGAACTGATGCTCATCACATTTTCTCACTACATCAATGGATTTGGAAAATAGGGTGGTCCAATAATACCCTTCCTACATGATCTTCAAAGTGGTAGTTTTTGTGGAGAAGTGTCCGCCTTTCAGGCTACTTTGAAATTTTCCTAAAATTATTTCAGCTTCCACCTTGTCTAGACAATGAAGGAGGAATTTGTTGAAATTCCTTTTAAACAAAAGTCCTTTGATTAGCACATACCTAATACCTTGGATTCTAGAATACCTCCTTTTGTGTATCAGTATGTTGGATGGCTATCTTTTGTTTTGAATGAGAGTTAACTAATCAACCACCTAAGACTCATCCAACTCGAATTGTTTGGTGTAAACTTGATTGGTCTCTTCAGATTTTGCCTTGGGGCTAAGTTCTTTGGTGAGATATTTGCACAAGCCTCTTCCTCTGACTAGCTTCATGGGTTGGATATCTACATCATGTTCTAGGATCTTGGTGGTCCAATTGGCCTTTTTCTTGGTGATCTCCCCCTCTATGATATTTTCCCTTACACTGGGGTGAGTGATGAGGATTGTGATCTAGTTGGCCAAAACCAAGTGTCAAAAATTTCTAGGACTCTTCACTATTATGGAGGCTTGTTTCTCTATGAAATTATACTTGGTCGCATACACCTTTTAAGTTCCTTGAATGGAAAGTGATGGGGTGTTCCCTGCTACCTTCCCCATCCTTTGTCATAAGTACAAAGGCTATACTATGCTCATCATTGTAGACATATAACACAAAATCCTTTGACAAATCTAGGTTTGATAACACCGGAGCTATGGAAATAGCTACCTTGATCTTCTCAAAAGAAAGGTTTGCTTCCAAAGTCCAGCTGAAAGCTAGGCCCTTCTTCAACAATGACGTAACAGGTCTCGCAATTCCTGTGAAATTAAAAATAAACCTTCTAACAAAGTTGATCTTTCCTAAGAAATATTGTACTCCCTTTTGGTTGAATAGTAGTGGTATTTCTCTTATATTTATTTCCCTTTTGACGTTAATAGCTATCCCTTCCTTGGAGATCATAAAGATAATAGTTCAATATTTTCTTAAATCCCAAAAAATGTGTATTTTCTTAAGAAAATCCCAAACTAATGACACATCTAAAATAATTTTTCTAGGTGATCGAAATCATGACCCTTAGATTTCAAAAATATAATCAATTAATCAAGATAAATAAGGATGATACTATTGATCAAATCCTTAAATGCGACATCCATCATGCATTGAAAAGTGGCCTCCACATTTTATAGGATGAAAGACATCTTTGCAAACATTCCCCATTTGGTGGTAAATGTTGTTTTGTGTTGGTCATCGCCTTTCAAAAAGACTTGATTATAACTCGAAAGTCATCAATTAGTGATAAATTTTTTGACCCTAATACAGTCTACAAGATCTGATCCATCGAAGGTAGTGGGTAATTATTTTTTAAAGCGGCCATGCTTAAGTCTTGGTAATCCACACAAAGTCAAATATCGCCATTCTTATTTTTTATAGGGACCAAATTAGATCCCTAAGTGGATTGTTTAATTGGATATATGATCCTTTACTCGATCAACCATGTTAGTTCTTATGCCATTAAGGCCTCTACTTTTGGGTTAATTAGCCTTTGCTTCTATCAAATTGGATTAGACCCTTAGATCAGATCGATGGTGTGTTGGATTATATTCAAATCATAGCCTTAGAGATCATCATAGGTCTGAGTTATGCCCCCATAAAATTGTTTGCATAGGGATCTCAACCTTTCTTTATTCCCTAGTGGAACGTTCATCCAGACTTTGACCTTTTTTTCATTTCCGACATCAAGGTCCTCATAATCTTCCTTGTCGGCAATGAACTTCCATTTATTGTTCATTGCATCTTCATAGTCAAAGAGGTTCTCTAGAGTGATTAAGCCTCATGGGAGCTTATTGCATTTGATCTGGATTATCTACTCCTCGCTTGCTTCTTCTAATTTTGGTTGTGTTTTTTCTCTAAGGGTATGTGCAAGATCATCATGGAAAATATGGCCCTTAAGTGGCGATAAAATTCAGAAAAATCAGAGTTAGGCAACTTGACGTAAACTTTTGAATAAGTTATCTATATCATTTAAAAAATGTGTAAGAATACAATTTGTAGAAAGTTGAATTTAGTTTCTAAACTACTAGGTTTATTTAAAAAACAAAATCTATTTGGTGAAAATTGGAAATTTCAATGCAATAGTACTTAAATTTCAAGGAAAACATAAGTAGGTGTTTGTTTGACCACCCTAACCACAATAAAATGATAATATTTTTTTATAATATTTTAGATATAAGTAGAGGACTCATGTCCCAATGTGATGCATATTCTTTTGTAATTTGTTTCAAAGTAAATAATTAATTATGATTTTTTTATTACAACTTTTAAAAAGTATAAAAGCTTGTATGTCTGACCACCTTCACTTGGTAAAAAATTCATGAAATTCAATATGTTTTTTAATCCCATAGCATGTGAAGCATACAATGTGACACATGTTTTGGATTCAAAAAATGTGATACCGTTTGAAATCTATAGATTTTTTTCAATCAACCTATCAATAAGGACTTAGTTGTAATTTAAATAGAAAATGAATAATAATTATTTATTAAATTCAAAGTAAAGAATAATTTAAATTGGTGCAAATCTGAGAATATCCTTTAAAAACCCTTTTTATTTCATCAATTTTGGGTAAAAAAATGGTTTTTAGCCACATGGGCCATCATATCACTTACATATCTCCACTTTTTGGCCCATCATGATCCTGCACATACCCCTAAATTCTACAAACTATCATAGGAATGCAACAACCTAGGAATCATCCTCGAATACCTACCATTTTTTTATCATTTTTGAGGATATATGGTCAAACAATAGCTCACACTGGATGTTGGCTTATGGTTGGATCAAAAAGTTGGCTCAAACTGTGAGCCAATTGAAGCCATGTTATCCATGACAATATTCATGGTCCATATCAGAATGACCTGGTTGTTGAAAGCCTTAAACCCTTTGATCAAATCCCACATCCTATATTAACAGGATCTCATTGCTATGTTCTTTGTGGCTTCCTATCATCGAACTTGCTTCACCACTAGCTCAGAATCTTTGAACATGTGTATCTCTTCGATGCACATTTGTTCTACTAGCATCAAACCATGAACCAAACCTTCGTACTCCATGTTATTATTCATGCATGGAAATTGAAAATGAAAATATTTAAGATTTTTTGAATTGATAGGAGATACAAGGTAGATCCTAGCTCTAGATCCAATCCTACATTTGGCACCATCAACTATAGAGTCCACATACCATCTTTCATTTATTTTCTTGAATCCTTTTGTTCCTTGACTAGATTTTGAAGGGCTTGATCTTCGTCAAAGATTACAAATGTACCCAAACTAGTGGCATGGAAATTACTGAAAGTGTCAGAATCAATAAACTACTTTAACATGACTTCGTCTTTTAGGCTTCAATCACTCACTACCTCTTCATCCTCCAATATCTCAACACAGTAAATCTCTTTTTTTGAAAATGGAGGTGTGTCTAGCTTCAAAGCTCATCACCACATCCTTTGCAATGTGTTCAGGATGCAAAGGTTCATAAATAATTTTCATTTCTACTCTTTGTTTATTCCTCAATCTCAAGTGGGACTAGTCGAGATCCAGGTATCCATCGATCTTTGCTATAAAATATCTCAACAGGAACATCCCAAAAATGGGGTGAATATCGATTATGACCACCTCTTGAGTTAATTTTTAGCTTGGGTAGGAGTACAAGGTAAGGGGATATTTTTAATTTGGATTATGGTTGGAACCTTCTTTCCATCCAATTAAATAATTCCATTATCCAAAGTTTCATATTTTAAGTTCAAGGCATCGACTACTAGCCGCCAAATCTATCATATTGTTGTGTAATAGTTTCTCTTATGATAAGGGCTAAGAAAAAGGGGTGGGTTTTTCCCTACATACCTTTTTCTTGTTTGTTTTGTCTCCAGCACTCATATATGTTGTAGCTCCCAAAGATTGAGGGTCTGACCTAGGGCATTTTTCCTTTATCTTGGTTATATGGTGGGATCAGATCTAGTTGAGGAGCCTACTCTTCTTTATTTAATGCATCTCATAATAAAGTCTTCTGCTATAGAATGGATAACATGTCCCACAAAGATATGTTTGTGGGAGATTTCTTCAATTTCTCCTCAACGTTGAGTGCTTTGATTGGTGACACATTTGGTTTAAAAAATGGTGTTTTCCTTTCTTTAGGAAAAGGTTGGTCTATCATAGGCAGACCAAAAGCCTTATTAGTGACTTTGTGTTGTAACTGGGGAACCTATGGTTGAGGCCACTGAATTTATCACACTTGTGATGATGTGGCACATATGTCACATACTCCCTAGTGATCCTTCTATTTGATTGGGTATTATACTTTTTTTGTACTTGTGGTGCTCTTGCTGTCAAAACCTCATTTGTAAATACCGAGCCTTCTACCTCCATCCAAGAAAAAAGTGCTTTTTTGGGAGAGATATTTGTTTCTTGCTCTAGATACATTCCTTGCATTTGAGCACTAAATCTTGCATTTTCAATCCCAGGGGGCTAATAACTTTCAACATGCAGAGGAATGCCTTAACTCCTCTATTCTGTCACCCTTTGTTAAATATTTCCACTTGGATAGTTTCAAGGCATGTCGACATCATTGCATGGCAAGCCCCATTCGTTTATGTCTTCCACAAGGTTTTTTGGCTGGCCACAAAGTCCTTGTGTGTGCCAGACTTAACCATATGTAGCGGAGTGGTTACTAGGACTATTTGGTATGATTCTTATGGCTGGTTGCCTCCTCTCGAAGCTCCTTGGTACATATTATGTTAGAAGCGTGGTCTTCCTCCCTGGTAATTTTGAGGGGGGAGATTTGGAGGTGTTGCTTGCTAGGACTTTATGATGATGAGATCACTCACAAAAGTTCTCATTAAATTTTTCATGTCATTCACATGCATAGCTAATGAAGAATATCTTAATATACTTGGCTATGTGTTTGGATACACATACATTGAAGGCGGTGGTGCAACCGACATGCTAGGAAGTGTAGCGGATGTATTGGGGGCTTCTTCTTCCCACATTCTACCATAAATTTTAGCACACATTAGCATCAATGGTCATGGAGGGAGCTTCCCAATGTCAATCAAACTATTCTCTTCTCTTACAACTAGATCAGATGTGTCAAGTGGAGTATCTCCTCCAAGCAGCTATACCATTACTGTAATGTTTAAATTGAATGTTTTAGGTAAAAAATGAATGCCATTTTTGGTAGAGGTATGGTTGTCATGGGGATCTATTGCTAGGTTTTGTGGTATCTAGTGTTGAAATTTGTCATAGCCTCCTAGGGCACTCTCTTGATTGTCAACAACTATTGTAATAGGGATGAGCAATCTCCCTTCTCCAAAAATCACTCAAACAACTTTTCTCCGAGTTCACCCCAAGTACGGATGAAATTGGAAGCTAGGGACCTATACTAGTCTTGAGCCTTGCTCTTAAAGGATGCGGCAAAAAATCTAAGTGCTATATTATGCTCTAAGATATTATGGATTCTACAAACATCTGTGATATCTTGGAGATGCTTAGAAAGTGTTTTGAAGTCCTCTCTAGTAAGCTTCGAGACTACTTTTAGAGAATTAGTGGGGATAAAAGGCCATACATTGGGAGGGGTAGGAGGAACTAGTGGACAACCACTATCCTATTTCACAAAATTTCTCAAAGCTCCTAGTAGAGCCATATGGAACAATCCTCTATGAATGTGAAAAAAAGGTATTTTTATTTGAAAATATTGACCGCCTGGACGGGTAGATAGGGCTTTAGACTCTGGACTAGAACTCCTAGCTCTATTTCCTCTAACAGGTGAAATTGAATTTTTGATTCATCTCCTTTGCAGAATAGAAGAAGGTAATTGGGAGAATTGAAAACTTTCTCTAGAAGATTCCCTCATTTGGACCCTAGGCATGAGTTTACCAACCTCTCCTTCAAATCCGATTCAAATGCCTCTTTAAGGCTAGGTATCAGATTTTTTGAAAGATCTTGTTACCACTGGGTGTGCTAGAAAAATAACTTTTGATCATGAAAGCTTGTGCTTCTCTAATAGTATGACATGATGATATGGTCCAATCACCCTCCAAGGAGATAATCTCACTACATGTGTAACAACTTCCACCTATTTGTGGGCTAGACCCCCATCCTTCTATAGGGATTCTAGTTGATGTCTCGCTATTGCAATGAATCAAATTGTAACCACCAAAATGTGACATCACCATAGTTCCAATCATGCACTAGAGGGTATATGTGGGTCATAGGTGTATCGGTTCTATGCCATGGGGAAACTCAACCAGTCTCATGCACCTGATGTGCTCAAAGGCCCACACTTGAAGCAGTGTAAAGACCATTAGGCTATGATACACATAGTATGTGTATTTCCCAAGGTTTTGGTAAAGATGAGAAAGTATGCTTCAACCCTAGGCAAAGATACTTTGCTATTTATACATTGCTCAAATGCAATGGATGAAGCCACCATGTAGGTGTGAGCCTCACCCATCCATCATGACTTGGACGGTGACTGTTATAATCATCACTCTAAGAACAAGTGTCATAGCCACTTGCCCCTACTCGAGCCACCTAACGTAGATATGGCTCAAGGTGTCTCCTAGGACCAACTGCCCAATATAGTATTTGTGTTCCTCATAGGCACCCTCGGTCGTCCTACCCTTATCGTATGGCACCCACCACCCATGGATAGGTAATACGATGATGTGGTAGACATCCTCCATGGTGACGATCATCTCTCTTTTTGGTAGGTGGGTGAAACCACAATACTGTATCTTACTTTTTGGCCAAGATGGACATTTATATCAACATTTTTAATTGAATATTTACTTTATGATACCTATAGTAGCTAAATTATTAAGAATTTTAAGATAATGCAAACTAGTGATTTGTGGCAATATGTATGTAGATTCCAAATATTATTTTTTAATTTTTTGCTGAAATAAATCATGAGTCTTTCAACATCTCCTTTAATAACTAGTTTTAAACAATAAACAACATTTTCAAAAAGGTAATGCTTATGTCATCAAACATTACCTTTTTTTTAGAAAGCATAAATTTGTAATTTTTAAAATATAGATTCTTAACATCAATATCTAGGGCAACGATATTTTTCACAATTTTTTGTTTCATATTTTTTTTAATTAAATTTTGAAGTCATCGTAACTATAATTTGGACATAGGTGTATGTCATGAAAAATAGCTTGCTATGTATATATTAAATTCCCTTTTTTTTGTGAAACAAGGACATCAATACCTAGGGAAAATGTATTTTTTGAAAAAAAATTTACAATGGTTTACTATGTTTTCACCTCTGTAGAATGAAGAAGTTGATATTTAGTGGAAAAGCTATGTTTAGTAAATTTTTTAAATTAAATACATGATAAAATGAAAACATATCAAAACTATACTTGTTGGAAAGATCATTTCAAGGCAAACGATCTTGAAAAATATAATTTCTAAATGAATTTATTTAATCCCTTAAAAGATAAAGAAAATGTATTTTTCTTTGCATTTTGATAGGTGTGAAGGAGACTCCATTGTGGGTATGATTTAATAGTAGAGGGTTTCTATCCAAGGGTTTTTTATCTAAGGGGGTCTTATCTAACCCTCTTCAATTAAAAACCTTTTAATGGAACCTCTCAAAGCTGAAATCATTAGTTTTTCTAAAAATAAGTTATTTTAGGCAAAAATAAAGATGTCCCAAAAGTGAGATACACTATTTTGGCATCACCCAGGTGGAAAGTGGAGTTTTCTACATTCCAACACTCCATGATAATTATCAACATCAAGGTATGAAACCAAACCTCTGGCATGGTGTAGACCCACTAGAGGTTGACCTACTGAAATATGTCTTGATCATCTAGGTGCAACTCATTTCTACAATCTTGCAACATCGTTACTAGGTGTCTACTAGCATGCTCATAGATATTAGGCTAAGATAGAAAATACATAAAGTTTCACATTATTTCCTTCTACATCATTGGGAAACAATTCTACTTCTACATCAAATTCTACTTAAGTTTTCCTTTGGGATGGAGGCATGTTGTGCATACATCTACACAATGTGCTAGTGTTTGAGGCCAAAATCCTCCGAAAAATAGTGTGTCAAAGGGATACCAACATCGTCATAGGTTATTGATGCACAATCTAGACCTGCAACAACATGCCAGTTGGATGCCTCCACATCGGCTAGACACATGCACTATTTGAAGAAGGGAAAAGTCTAAAAAAAGGTATAAAAACATATGTTGGGTTAAAATTCTTCATTCCTCATCGATCTCACCACCCTTAGTCACTTTTTTGCAAAGATTCTTGATCCTCAAGGCTACGTACTCTCATATACAAGGAATTTTGCTGAATTTTCTCACACAAAAGTCAACAAGATCCTCTCCATGAATAGTGAAAATGACCTTTCTATAGGCCCACCTAAGCATATGTGGCAAAAATGTTACTTTCATCTTTCTTTTTTTCACCCCACCCAACTGGGGGTGAAAGCAAGAAGGGGCATTTATTCACCTCTTCATCATATTTTTTATTTTGAACCACCAAAATTTCTTAAGCATTCTTCTCATTGTGGTAGATTCTTTCAATTTTTGAAGTTGGCTTAAATTTAAGTTTTGTAGAGTGAAACTTCACATCTGGGATTGTAGTTTCTCATCAAGTTTGACCACTAGGGGCATCATCAGTATCCACCTTCTCTACCTATATGACCTCTATAGTATCCTTTTTGCATGTAAATCTATAAAAAAAATCAAAGTTTTAGTCTTGCACTAATGTTTTCTTTTTTACTTTAATATAGTTAATTTTTCTCCAAACCATTAGCGCACTAAAGTGGGGGAAAAATTTAGTGTCATAAAATTGCACCCCATGGAAATTTCACACTTACACATTTAGCCCACTGCATTTATAGCAACTAACCAGATTTATGATAAAAAATTTATGATTTAGAATTTTATGATTTGAACTCTATAAGGGACAATGATGAAGTGTTAGGAGTCAACCACCTCATTTCATCTAAAGTTTTGAGTTGGACATTTGTGTGGCATGCAAATGTCCATAAGACATGCAAGAATTGCCAAACTTTCCTAGTTGAATTGAGGGAATCTCATGATTTTCTCCCATGACACATGTCATCATGATAGAATCATGGGTGTAATGGCTCTTCCCACCCATGCAACCTCACAATACTTCATGTTTTACCTATATTCTCATTCATTCTGACTTCTTCTCACTCCAACTTTCTCTCTTCCTCTCTTCTCTTCTACATCTCTTCTCCACAACAAAGATCTTCCAGATTCATGTCTCATCTACAACCAAGGATCTCTTGCAAGCATATAATGTCTCATCTAACAAGCTAAGAGGGGTCCAAAAACTATTGGCACTAGGGTAAAGGAACAAAGTTGTGTCACACTTTTTTATAGAAACAACCAACACTAATTCAACTTTTAAACTTGAATCACTGAAAAGTGGCATATATGTTTTGAATTTTGAAATGATGTAAACTAATAAAATGTTTATTTTTTAGTATACTTTATGTTTTTATTTTTTGAAAAAAAAAATTTTAAAATTTTAAAATAGTTTTTTATAAATTAACAGTATAATTGAGTCGCTAATAAAATGCTAAAAAGTGAAGTTTCATGAGACTTCAAACTTTATATAGTAAATTTATTTATTTTTCCTTCAAAATTTTTGTGTATATTTATAAGTTAAATATTTAGTGCATGGATATTTTTTTCCAAATTTGATAAATATATATTTTTAAATAAATATTAAAAAAATTGTATTAAAAAATAGTTGTTTTCATTTGACATCAACTTTAATATCAAAATATTATCTAAAATAGAAAAAGAATTATACCATCTTGATATAGATTCTTTTATCTAGTGCATCATATTTTTTTTCTTTTTTAATTCTAGTATTTTCTCTTGACATGGTAATCAATCTAATATTTTGTGTTGATAACCAATTTTTAGTACAAAATAAAAAGAATAATTAAACTACTCAAATATATATATTTTTGAAAACTACACTTATGGATCTACAAAAAGGTATTTTTTATATTTAAAAAAATATTACTTACATGAGTAGGAGTTGTTGAATTATCAAGTTTTTCAAATAATCATTTTTCGGTAAATTGACCTCAAATGAGTGTTACATATACATTTAGCCTATAATTTTAGTTGGAAAAGTTGTGTAAATATCTAAATTAGCTACAATTAACCTTACTAGGTTATATGTTTGACCAAAATTGATTTTTAGTTATAAATGCTCAAATTTAGTTGTGTTAATAAGTTGTCCGAAAGTGTGACACAAATTTGTGTACTTTTACATAGTAAGGCTCTCTTTTTGCTTTATCTTATCTTGTCTATTTGTAAATATTCCTATGATCTTGTATGTTTTATTTTTGGTATGGGTTCTCCTCCATAGTGGGGTTTGTCTTTATCACATTGTAATGGTGTAAATTTCCACCCTGTGTGATTTCCCTTTAATTTATCTTCATTTTGGCCTTAAAAATCTGATAATGCTAAAACTCACAGCTTTTTTTCTACTTCTTCCACATGTTCCTATTTTCTAGTGTCAATGAAGGGAAAAAAAATTTGGGACATGCACATGTAGTACTAGCATCTTGGCAATACTCTTGTTTCAGGAAGCTACAAAAATGTTATGTTTCTTGGCCACCTACAAATGTAATGTTCCCTTGCCAAATCTTAATTGTCAAGAATGACTATTTGCCTCCAATTTGTCTATTTAAATTCAATTCTTTCATTTTCTCAAGTCGTCTTTCAATTACAACACTCACTCTCACTCTCTAACACTTATTCTTGCTTCATTCTTGATCTCTCTTACTACTACCAACTCCATACTTTGCTTTGACAACCTCTCTTTACTCCAATTCAATTGATATTGTAGGTTCATGAAGCTCTACCTCCTTGGCATGGTGATATTGTTCTTCTTCTTTCTCTATCAATCTTGAGAACTCGTAGAAGGGAAGGTGATATTATGTCTATTTTCATTATCATTCTTGTAGAGTAGCATCCAAGTTGTCACTTCTCTCTACTGCATTGTGTCTTTTCTATCTACTTCTCTATTACTTTTATAAAATTGTGTTTCCTATTGGCTATACTTGGAGGTGGGAACACTGAAACAAGTGGTTTGCTAAGGAAAACCTCAAAACACAACCCCAAAATTTTTCTTGTTAGTATGTGTGTAGGGGTTGTCCATTTTCTTGGATTTGGCTGGAGAATTAGACCTTGTGTAAGTTGGAATTATTCTTCTTTCTTTATCATTTCACTATTAGAGTAGCTTTCATAATATTCTTCTTATTTTACTCTACATTTTTCATACACTTTTATCAAACTATAAAACCAAAGAATTTGGGTTTTTCATAGACCTTGTATGTTTCTGACTACTACTTGACCCTCTAACTATATAGGATTCTAGCACATCTCTAAGACTCTAGCATGGGACATTTACATCTAACTCCCATGTTGTCATCCTCTGACAGGGAGTCATCTAGTCTATAATCTAAGACCTTTGTGGTTAGCTCACCCAATTCCAAAAAGCATGTATCATAAGCAGAAGGGAAATCGATTATGATTTTCCAGTCTTTTTCAACTTGTCCCTTCTTCTAAACTTACTAGTTAGTTTGATGTAGTTTAGGGAATTTTTCTCCCTTAGGATCTTCTGTGACCTAATATTCTTGGGGGTAGTGAATCCCCCTCTACATTTTGGTGAACTTGATGTGAATGTCCTTTTCATTTTTGTGTGTTAAAAATTTGTTCTCTTATATCTTGGGTACATTATAGATTTATGTGTTGTGAAGCTTTACGAGCTTTATGAACCAATATGTAACCTCTAGACATGTTGATAGAATGAGTCTATGACATATAAAAAACTAGAATCTAGGAAGGTCACCTCTAGTCAAAGTGGTCCTTTTGAATAATTGGTGTCAATAATTTCTATTAGGTTTTACACACCATCTGTGGAAGTGACCCCTCCCATTTCCACACCTCCTGCTTCTTTTTATACCTCTTTTTTCAAGGAAGAGACTGTTGTGGATGTCCCTACAAAGTAACTTCTTTCCCTAGATAGAAGGCTTGGAGAATTTGAGTAGTATTTCAAAAAGGATAAACCTCTTACTCAGAAATGTATTGTTGTTACTAGATTAAGAACCATGCTAGATAAAGATCAAAGAGGTAGAACTTCTCTGAGGTATTGTAAATACTACAAATACTCATGTCCCAACATAATTCTAACTCGAACACCACCAAAGATCTTGGCTTTGAGATTGTTGAGAGACAACTGGAAGTCTTGATGCCTAGAGTTTTAGTATGTATGGTTGAGATTGGTCCTCTTAACACCACCTATGGGCCTAAGTATACCCCCAATTTTAATCTGAATAAGGTATATTTAGGTTTTAGTTCTACCACTCCTATTGCATCTGTTATTGGTGGTAATGTTGGAATTCCTACTAGTTCTAGGGTAGGGTCTCTATCGGTATGGAGGCTAGTGGTTTTAGTAGTGGTTCTAGTAATCCTGTTTCATCTTCTAATCGTGTCTTGAATTCTCTATTATAAAATATGGGATGAATGCAAACCTAGTTGGAAAACCTATCCATCTCTTCTTCTCAACTTATGTTTCAACCTTTCTCTCACCGTAGTCCTTTGTCCATTGCCATCTCGAGCACTCCCATCCCATAGGGAATGGATATTTTAAAGTTTGAAAAGTATAGTGTTCATGGGGACCCTCACATGCATGTGTTAGCATTCAATGCCTTGTGCATTGAATTCTTGAATCAAGATGCTTTGATGAAAAATATTTTTCCATGTTCCCTCAAGGACACTGCTCTTGATTGGTATTGTTCCCTATTAGAAATTTTTTTCTTCTCATGTGATTAGTTGGTGAATCAGTTCTTGAGAAAGTTCCAATCTAACATTGGGCCAAAGATGGCTTTTTTCTGATCTCGTTTGATGCAAGCAAGGGGAACATTATAAAGCTACAAACTTCACTGCTCACTATCAAGCATTTTTTTCCCAAGTCTCTTATTCTCTACCTAATTCTAATGTTCAAAAGATTTCATTGAGAACTTAAATAAGTAGTGTCAAGAAAATTTTTCCTTGATGAAGTATCCTTCCTTTGCACTTCTATGTTTAGCATTGCATGAATACCAATAGACAGTTTCATCCTTGCACTCCCATCTTGATAACTCGTCAATTGTGGCAGTTTCTAGGAAAAATAAGGCTATTGCAAATGTGGTCTCTACATCTAAAGAGAAAGGTATAAGACACAATAGGCATTTTACAAAACTATCTGAATCCTATACTATTATTTTGAAAGAGTTGCTAAAGGATAAAATTTTAACATTGAAAGAATTTTGACCTCTTTCCAAGCCATATCTCAAGTGGTACGATGTACAAAAATTTGATCAATTCCATTCAGTGCACACAGACATGACACCAAGAAATGTGTATTCCAACATCATGAGATTCAGGATCACATCAATGATGGGACTATCCATCTTGATGGAAGGAAATCGAACTCCAAAAAATCTTTAGCCAAGACTAACTATGAGATAAAATATTTATTCTAATTTGTTTCCTTCTCACTTTGCTAATCTAGTCACACAGTCTTCTACATCTTCTTAGCTTTTCTCATCTGAGTCTATGAACATGGTCTTGTTCACACATATTGCTCCTATTGAGAATGTGAGTGTTATTCCTGACATAAATTTTACCTCGCATGACCTGTCATTAAATAGGGAGCCTTTCTCATTGTGCATTCCCACATAGATTAATGGAAATGTAGTGATTGGTGTCATGGTCAACCCTATGAGTTAGTGAACGTGATAATATAGGAAACCTTATTCATAAACAATTTACATAAGGAGATATTTGAAGAGTCATAGGACACTCTCTGTACTCATGATGGACTATCTATTGCCCCTATGGGAACCATTTCTTTATCAGTCCTGGTAGGACCCAAGGTTGTTTATATGTCTTTATTATGATCGCAAAGTCCAACCTATTTAGATTTAGGCTTGGTATTCCATGGCTAGCCTCTATGAACGGTGTTGCCTTTGTAATCCATAAATTCTTAAAGTTTCCCCATGAGGGCATTGTTCACATGGCTCATGGTACTATCTGATGATATTCAATTGTGTCGCATTTTATGCAACATCTAAACCTATTTCATATACCTTCATATCCACTTCCACATTCCAATTTCATTCCATATCACACTATTTCCCCATTTTATGTTGCATATGATTAAATATGTATAAGTTGTATTTAATAGAGTTTTGGATCAAATATGAAAATTAGTGATTGGTTGTCTTTACTAATAAGCATTGTGATTTTCAGATTAAACTTGTAGCATGTTGATTAGAAGAAATTCTTGTCACTTTTTATGCAGAATGTCTTCCTGTCATTTTATGGCTCGGAACTTTTGTGTATTACATTATGATCAGAAATTTATTTATCTTTCCAAAGGTGATGTCAATCTCCAAGCTGGCGTTGGTTACCCCTTTAATGCCAAATTTGAATAAGCACAAAAATCATGGTTATTTCCAAGTGGACGTGCAATTTCCAGCTATGAAGAGGAAACCCATGCTGAGAGATTTGTTGCTAGATAGTTGGAGGAAAATCTGCAAAGATTCACGTCCTCTATTCTTGCCTTTAATTAGAATAGTCTATTCTGCGTTGCAATTTGTGAGAAAATGAGGATGAATGTGGAAAATCCACGACATGGGTTTTGTCCAGAATGGGCCCAAATAAGTTTCTCATGATAGAATCCTCAAAAAATGAAGGAACGAAAAGATAGAGGTGGTTTTCTAAAGGCAGTGTTTTCTGATTTATTGTTGGGACCAAGATTACATGTTCACCAGTATTTTGTTGGCCACATGCCAAAATAAGTTAATTTTTTTCACACTATTTTAGTTATTAGTTGTTGTAGCCATGGGATATAAGTATGTTTGTAATATCAGCCCAAGATATAGATTATTGTAGGAAGATTTATATACATAGATTTCTATATAGGTTTTTGTAGAGATAGTATTATTTTTTGATGAATAAAATTAGTGTTGCATGATCAATCTCGTGTAGGGAAGCTTCTTGTATTTCATCACCTGACAAACAAAGAAGGGGGCCCACTTCTTGGGATGTCTGGTGACATTTAGTTTTTGTACTTACAGTAATGTGCATTTATTTTCTGTAGCATAATGTTTTATTTTTAATTCTAGATTAAGCACGATTATTGTTTTATTACAATTATAATTTGATGAAGCATTGTTTATCATTAAATGAAATTGTTAAATAATTTATTGGTATTCTTTCAGGTTTAACAAAAATCATGCAATCTGTAATTTATACAGGGAATTGCTACTATTACTGTTGCAGATGGTGACAGTTCCTATCATAGTTCCTGGCGCCATTCTGATAGTAAGACATAATAGGAATAAAATCAGATTTTCATTTAAGGAATCTCTATGTGTTCTAGCTGCATTCCATCCCCACTCAACTCACTATCTTCATCCCTTCGGAAGATAGCCATGACACATCTCGCTAGATTACAATCCCCGGGTTGACACTCTTAGACCAAGCTGAAATCCTTCTTTATTATTTACCCCAGTTTTGGCCTATCATTTTGGCGTTGTTTCTGGGGAGAGGTGTTAAAGGCTTGAAATAATAGTGGGCTAAGTTAGGACCATTGTGCATCGGTGAAAATCTATGCAATTGTCAACCTTGTTTAGATGATTAACCTTAATTTTCTTTGTTTTAAATCATAATAGATGCAATGTTTTAGTTTGTAGGTAGATCTTAAATAACCATTTATATATTATTAACATTTGTTGTGAGTAAATCGAAAGGTAAGAGTTAATTTTGGAGAAACAACACAAAAACATAAAAATTTTGCATTTTCAAGATACTTCAAATACATCAATTTTCAAAGAAAAATACTTGAAAAATTAAAAAATTGGTGGAGAAATCATGCTGACACAAGGTGATGTTTTTATATCCCCTCTACCTAATGAATGCAAATTATATTATCCTAATCTCTCATTACCATTGTCACAAGAATTTGCAGGTATTATTCCTTTAATTGAGCAAGAACAAATAATTGATGAATTTTTAGGACAATGGAATTTTGAAAATGAAGATTTAACCATGTGTTGCTTTGATTGTTGGAAGGACAAAGATAATTGCACATTGTGCCAAGCTTCCCAAGAGTAAATGTTGGCAGAGATACAAGCTATAAGTGAGCCTCATCAAAATAAAGGTGAAAGTGAACAAATCTTCTTTGTAACTCAAGGGAAACTTCACATGTCAAATTGTGAAGATCAAGGTTTTATTAATGATGTTAACATGTCTTATCATTCTAATAATGTTTCTTCACAAAATATTTCTTCACCTATTGTGTGTGATGAATGGACAAATACATGCTCACAACAACCACATATCCATTATTACCATCTTCATTGTACCCGCCCTACTTAGTCCCACCCACTATATATCCACAACAATTCTTACAACATTCATTATCCCATTCATATCATATACAATCCATTTGACAATATCCACCAAAGACAACCATGATGCCTATTGAAACATTGCATAATAAGGTGATTGAAACTACATATAATAATGCTTATTCATGGATCCCTTTATATTCTGATAATGTGCTTGGAATTGGTGAATTACAATTGAAATACATTAATGCAAGTGAGGGATGTGATTTTGGTTTAATTAAATTAGAAGAACAATCTGATCAATTAAATGATATTTGCATTAGTTCTTCTTATTTACTTATCAAATCACAACCTTTAGAGGGTATTCACACACATTAGCAAACATTTAGAATGAGTTTAGTTTAATTATGAAACTCATAAATATGTGTGTTGACATTAATCATGCACTAAGCAATGTTGAACTAAATGAATTTATTATGCAAGAATTGTGTGAGATAACAAATGAAAGCCTACAAGATCTATCTTTTATTATTTGTATACTCAACTATATAGATCTTTGGAGGCCTATGGTCAAAATATTTATTCCTCACATACTCATTGATTTAGGCCCACCAATAGTTGATTAAGCACAACTCTATGGGTTTGAATGCATTAATGACCATTCATTAGAAAAGCTCCAAGTGTTATTTCATATGTCCTTGTATTTTTTGATTCCTTGGATTATACTAATGCCCTCATGCTTTTGCAGTAAGCCATTAAGTTGGGGGGAAATCCCTTGAATTTTTGAAAATCTTTGGTTTATTTTAAGTCATGTCCTCATTAATTGTTTCATTGGTGCTTGTAATACAACCACATGTGAGCTTTATACCAAACCAAGATATGCATTCTTGTGTTGATTGGTATTTCATTTTTATTATGTTTACACAAGAGTTGATTGTTATTCATCCATTGTATTATTAACTATCTATTCATAGATATAACTTTACCATTCATTTTTTTTAATCAATAAATCGATTAAAATGGTGAAGTTCTTCAATGGATGATATTGTATTACTACACTTGATATGCTTGGTCATGAGAATATGGTTCTAGGTTTTCGTGGTTACCCAACACTTTTTCACCAATACCAATTGATGATGCTTCTATGCATGAACATTGAATGACACACTTTATTGGCTTGTTGGTCATGCTATCTATATGGAGGACACGAAGATTCATTTTTGCTTCACTATTGGAGATCACAAGAGGATTTTTGGGTGAGGTGTTCAACATAGGCTCTGTTTGATGTCAACTTTGATGCTAGATCATGTGGAGGACAGTATGCAACTTGGTGTATGCAAAACACAATATGATGTTCTTGGCTAATTCTTCATAAGCCATAGATCCAAAGTCAACTTGAAGACATGCACACATAGCTTGAGCATATTGAAGATCATCACACTCTAAGATGAGTATCCACCTACCTAAAGTTGTGTGGACACATTTGACAAGTTGAGGGACTACAATTGGTCTTTCACTATCCACCCTTTTCTTTGGTAAGGAAGTTGTATTATTTGCACTCTAGCTTTTCATACAGATTTGGGACCAGTTATGGATATCTCTCATTCTTACAAGGAAATGATAGCATAGATTCATGATACATCAATGTGATTAATTTCAAGTTGTTCATCATAGAACAATGTGTCTTTCCAAGATTGCAATCAATGTAAGTAATTCTTTCAACCAAGTGAGTAGGCATGGATTCCAAAATTCTACAATCTAATTTCTGATATGGTGGCTTGAGCTGAATGGATCAAGATTGTTTGTAGCAATTATGCTATAAACTATGCATGGTCAATCTTGATGAAGGTATCTTTCTTGCTGGTCATCATTTCAAAGTTCTACATACAACTGAGTTTCAGTAGTGACTTTTGTGGGGTCATAGAGGGAACTCAAGTTTTAGATTGTGTCACTTCAACATCCATAGGGTGTCTTCTCTTTGGTCATTATATGAAGGTTATTTGAAAAAAAAAATTGAAAAAATGAAAAAGTGAAAAAGAAACATGAAAAAAAAATTAAAAAAAGGAAAAAATAGAAAAAATGAAAAAAATGAAAAAAAAACATTAAATGATCCAACAATGAAAACCTTCGGGCATTGTTGGCCAATTAATATCTGAAAACCGGATTCTGGCAGATACTAATTGCAAAATAAACTTAGGGGTGAAAACTGATTTTTCGGCGCCTCTAGGCGGTAGTAGGTTGAAAACCAGAATACCGATGATCTGTTGTCATTATAAAAAAGGAAAAAAAAATTGCAATAATTTGTGTTTTTTCTATGGGATCATCAGTTTGCAGGTATACTCTATTGCTTCAGTGGTTGTTTGAGTACATCCTAGCACCTCCTGTTGCTCACAAGAGTTACATTTTCAGTTGAGGTGTTAGACAAAATGAAGAGAGAATTAAGGCTACCATTAGTATGCTTCCTCAATACTTCAGTTTGATGGATATATTTCATGTGTGATTTGGCTATATTCCTTGTCACAATTTTTGGTTCCTTCCTTCCTGGTGATTTCACAGTTGTTGAGATACATTGGCTACCAAACCTTTGCATACATGAAAATACAAGTTGGGAAAATGATCAATTTTATTTTTCATTATTTTATCTCTTAACTTTATTAATATTTCATATTATATTAATCATATATGTTGTATCCATGCCTATCCTCTCCCTATTTCCCAAGGATGGTCAACCCTTTAAGTTAGGGGGAGGTCTACTATCTTTTCACCTTTTACTTTCCATTATCCTTATAGTATCCATTATTTGACCTTGGAAAATTATTTCATATTACTTATCATTTCATCCTTCATTTCACTGTTCATTTTACCTATCATTTCATCCAATTCAAATAGCTCATAATTGTTAAGATAAATTTTTCATGACCCTCCTATATATAGCATTTCAAAATGATGGTAAGAGAAATGACAAGAAAAACAAAGCAATAAATCTTGTCATAAGAAGCTAAGAAAAATAAAGGGCATTGTGGTTATGCATGAGCTATAATAGTTAAGGATGAAGAAGATGGCCAAAGCCACAAATCGGAAAGATTACTAGTTCAAATCAAATACCTCTTGATCCTATTGATTGCATGAGGACATGCAATATGCTAAGTTGGGGGGAATGATGAAAGCCAATTGTGTCCCATTTTATGCCACATTTTATCCTATTTCATATACCTTCATATCCACTTCCACATTCCAATTTCATTCCATATCATACTATTTCCCCATTTTATGTTGCATATGATTAAATATGTATAAGTTGTATTTAATAGAGTTTTGGATCAAATATGGAAATTAATGATTGGTTGTCTTTACTAATAAGAATTTTATTTTCAGATTAAGCTTCCATCTTGTTGATTAGAAGAACTTCCTGTCACTTTTTATGCAGAATGTCTCCCTGACATTTTCTGGCTAGGAACTTCTGTGTATTACATTATGATCAAAAATTTATTTATCTTTTCAAAGATGATGTCAATCTCCAAGCTGGTGTTGGTTACCCCTTTAATGCCAAATTCAAATAGGCACAAAAATCATGGTTATTTCAAAGTGGAGATGCAATTGCCAGCTATGAAGAGGAAACCCATGCTGTGAGATTTTTTGCTAGATAGTTGGAGGAAAATCTGCAAAGATTCACGTCCTCTATTCTTGCCTTCAGTTAGAACAGTCCATTTTGCATTGCACTTTTTTATCAAATGAGGACAAATATGGAAAATTCACGACATGGGTTTTGTTCAAAATGGGCCCAATTAAGTTTCCCTGAGAAAGACTCCTTAGAAAATGAAGGAGCGAAAAGATACAGGCGGTTATTTAAAGGCAGCATTTTCTGATTTATTGTTGCGACCAAGATTACATGTTCACCAGTATTTTATTGCCCACATACCAAAATAAGTTATTTTGTTTTACACTATTTTAGATATTAGTTGTTGTAGCCATGGGTTATAAATTTGTTTGTAATATCAGCCCAAGATATAGATTATTGCAGGCATATTTATATACACAAATTTTTGTACAGGTTTTTGTAGAGACAATATTATTTTCTGATGAATAAAATCAGTGTTGCATGATCAATCTTGTGTAGGGAAGCTTCTTGTATTTCATCAACTGGAAAACTAAGAAGGGGGCCCACTTCTTGGGATGTCTGGTGACGTTTAGTTTTTTTAGTTACAGTAATGTGCATTTATTTTTTGTAGCATAATGTTTTATTTGTAATTCTGGATTAAGCACGATTATTGTTTTATTACAGTTATAATTTGATGAAGCATTGTTTATCATTAAATGAAATTGTTAAATAATTTATTGGTATTCTTTCAGGTTTAACAACAATCATGCAATCTTTAATTTATACAGGGAATTGCTACTATTATTGTTGCATGTGGTGACAGTTTCTGACATAGTTCCTGGTGCAATTCTGACAGTAAGACAGAATATGAATAAAATCAGATTTTCATTTAAGGAATTTCTATGTGTTCTAGTTGCATTCCATCCCCACTCAACCCACTATCTTCATCCCTTTAGCAGATAGCCATGACACCTCTTGCAAGATTACGATCCCCTGGTTGACACTCTTAGACCAAGCTAAAATCCTTCATTATTATTTATCCCATTTTTGGCCTATCATTTTGGTGCCATTTCTGGGGAGAAGTTTTAAAAGCTTGAAATAATATTGGGCTAAGTAAGGACCATTGCGCCTTGATGAAAATCTACATAATTGTCGACCTTGTTTAGATGATTAACCTTCGTTTGCTTTGTTTTAAATCATAATAGATGCATTGTTTTAGTTTGTAGGTAGATCTTAAAGAACCATTTATATATTATTACCATTTTTTGTGATTAAATTGAAAGGAAAGAATTAATTTTGAAGAAACAACACAAAAACATAAAAATGTTGCATTTTCAAGGTAATTCAAATATGTCAATTTTCAAAGAAAAATACTTGAAAAATGAAAAAATTGGTGGGAAAATCATGCTAGCACAAGGTGATGTTTTTGTATCCCCTCTACCTAATTAATGCAACTTAGATTATCCTAATCTCTCATTACCATTTTCACAAGAATTTAGACGTATTATTCCTTTAATTGAGCAAGAACGAATAATTGATGAATTGTTAGGACAATGGAATTTTGAAAATGAAGATTTAACCATGTGTTGCTTTGATTTTTGCAAGGATAAAGATAAGTGCACATCGTGCCAAGCTTCTCAAGAGGACATGTTGACAGAGATACAAGCTATAAGTGATCCTCATCAAAATAAAGGTGAAAGTGAACAAATCTTATTTGTAACTCAAGGGAAACTTCACATGTCAAATTGTGAAGATCAAGGTTTTATTAATGATGTTAACATGTCTTATCATTCTAATAATGTTTCTTCACAAAATATTTCCTGACCTATTATTTGTGATGAATGGAAAAATACCTGCTCACAACAACCACAATATCCATTATTACCATCTTCAATGTACCCACCCTACTTACTCCCAGCCACTATACATCCACAATAATTCTTACAACATTCATTATCCTGTTCATATCATATACAATCCATTTGACAATATCCACCAAAGGCAACCATGATGCCTATTGAAACATTGCATAATAAGGTGGTTGAAACTACATATAATAATGCTTATTCATGGATCCCTTTATATTCTGATAATGTGCTTGGAATTGGTGAATTACAATTGAAATACATTGATGCAAGTGAGGAATGTGATTTTGGTTTAATTAAATTAGAAGAACAATCTAATCAATTAAATGATATTTTAATTAGTTCTTCTTATTTACTTATCAAATCACAACCTTTAGAGGGTATTCACAATAAGCAAACACTTCAAAATGAGTTTAGTTTAATTATGAAACTCATAAATATGTGTGTTGACATTAATCATGCACTAAGCAATGTTGAACTAAATGAATTTATTATGCAAGAATTGTGTGAGATAACAAATGAAAGCCTACAAGATCTATCTTTTATTATTTGTATACTCAACTATATAGATCTTTGGAGGCCTATGGTCAAAATATTTATTCCTCACATACTCATTGATTTCGGCCCACCAATAGTTGATTAAGCAGAACTCTATGGGTTTGAATGCATTAATGACCATTCATTAGAAAATCTCCAAGTGTTATTTCATATGTCCTTGTATTTCTTGATTCCTTGGATTATACTAATGCCCTCATGCTTTTGCAGTAAGCCATTAAGTTGGGGGGAAATCCCTTGACTTTTTGAAAATCTTTGGTTGATTTTTAATCATGTCCGCATTAATTTTTTCAATGGTGCTTGTAATACAAGCACATGCTTGCTTTATACCAAACCAAGGTATGCATTCCTGTGTTGATTGAAATTTCATTTGTATTATGTTTACACAAGATTTGATTGTTATTCATCCATTGTATTATTAACTATCTATTCATAGATATAACTTTACCATTCATTTTTTTTAGTCAATAAATCGATTCAGATGGTGAAGTTATTAAATAGATGATATTGTATTACTACACTTGATATGCTTGGTCATGAGAATATGGTTCTAGGTTGTCATGGTTACCCAACACTTTTTCACCAATACCAATTGATGATGCTTCTATGCATGAACATTGAATGACACACTTTATTGGCTTGTTGGTCATGCTAGCTATATGGAGGACACCAAGATTCCTTTTTGCTTCACTATTGGAGATCACAAGAGGATTTTTGAGTGAGGTGTTCAACACAAGTTCTCTTTGATGTCAACTTTGATACTAGATCGTGTGGAGGAGAGTATGCAACTTGGTGTATGTAAAACACAATACTATGTTCTTGGCTAATTCTTCACAATCCATAGATCTAAAGTCAACTTGAAGACATGCACACATAGCTAGAGCATATTGAAGATCATGACAATCTGAGATGAGTATCCACCTACCTAAAGTTGTGTGGACACATTTGACAAGTTGAGGGACTACAATTGGTTTTTCACTATCCAACTGTTTCTTTGGTAAGGAAGTTGTATTATTTACACTCTATCTTTTCATACAGATTTGGAACAAGTTATGGATATCTCAGATTCTTACAAGGAAAGGATAGAATAGCTTCATGATAAGTCAATGTGATTCAATCTAAGTTGGTCATCATAGAACAATGTGTCTTTCCAAGATTGCCATCAATGTAAGTAATTCTTTCAACCGAGTGAGTGGTCATGGATTCCAAAGTTCTCCAGTCTGATTTCTGATATGGAGGCCTGAGCTAAATGGATTAAGATTTTTTGTAGCAATTATGCTATAAACTATGCATGGTCAATCTTGATGAAGGTATCTTTCTTGTTGGTCATCATTTCAAAGTTCTACATACAACCTAGTTTCAACAGTGACTTTTGTGGGGTCATAGAGGGAACTCAATTTTTACATGGCGTCACTTCAACATCCATAGGGTTTCTTCTCTTTGGTCATTATATGTAGGTTATTTGAAAACAAAAGTGAAAAAATGAAAAAGTGAAAAAAAAACATGAAAAAAAATATATAAAAAAAAGGAAAAAATGGAAAAAATGAAAAAAAGAAGAAATAAAAGATCCAACAATGAAAACCTTCGGGCATTGTTGGAAAGTTAATATCTGAAAATTGAATTCTAGAAGATACTAATTGAAAAGTAAACTTAGGGGTGAAAACTAATTTTTCAGCGGCTCTAGGCGATGGCAAGTTGAAAACCGAGATACCGATGATCTGTTGTCATTATCAAAAAGGAAAAAAGAATTGCAATAATTTGTGTTTTTTCTATGGGATCATCAGTTTGCAGGTATACTCTATTGCTTCAACGGTTGTTTGAGTACCTCCTAGCACCTCCTGTTGCTCACTTGTGTAAATGTAATCTTGTTTGTTGTGGTTCTCTTCACTTATCGCAAGAGTTACATTTTTAGTTGAGGTTTTAGACAAAATGAAGAGAGAATTTAGGCTACCATCAGTATGCTTCCTCAATACTTCAATCTGATGGATATCTTTCATGTGTGATGTGGCTATAGTCCTTGCCACAATTTTTGGTTCCTTCCTTCCTGGTGATTCACAATTGCTGAGATACATTGGCTACCAGACCTTGGCATACATGGAAATATGAGTTGGTAAAATGATCAATCTTATTTTTCATTATTTTATCTCTTAACTTTATTAATATTTCCTATTATATTAATCATATATGTTGTATCCATGCCTATCATCTCCCTGTTTCCCGAGGATGGTCATCCCTTTAAGTTGGGTGGAGGTCTACCATCTTTTCACCTTTTACTTTCCATTATCCTTATAGTATCCATTATTCGACCTTGGAGAATTATTTCATATTACTTATCATTTCATCCTTCATTTCACTATTCATTTTACCTATTATTTCATCCAATTCAAATAGCTCATAATTGTTAAGATAAATTTTTTCATGACCCTCCTATATATAGCATTTCAAAATGATGCTATGAGAAATGACAAGAAAACTAAAGAAAAATAAAAAATAAAATTGAAAAACAAAAGCAATAAAGTTTGTCATAAGAAGCTAAGAAAAATAAAGGGCATTGTGGTTATGCATGAGCTATAATAATTAAGGGTGCAGAAGAAGGCCAAAGCCAAAAATCAGAAAGGTTACTAGTTCAAATCGAATACCTCTTGATCCTATTGATTACATGAGGACATGCAATATGCTAAGTTGGGGGGAATGATGAGAGCCAATTGTGTCACATTTTATGCCACATTTTAGCCTATTTCATATACCTTCATATCCACTTCCACATTCCAATTTCATTCCATATCATACTATTTCCCCATTTTATGTTGCATATGATTAAATATGTATAAGTTGTATTTAATAGAGTTTTGGATCAAATATGGAAATTAATGATTGGTTGTCTTTACTAATAAGCATTGTGATTTTCAGATTAAGCTTGCAACATGTTAATTAGAAGATCTTCCTATCACTTTTTATGCAGAATGTCTTCCTGTCATTTTTTGGCTAGGAACTTCTATGTATTACGTTATGATCATAAATTTATTTATCTTTTCAAAGGTGATGTCAATCTCCAAGTTGGCGTTGGTTACCCCTTTAATGCCAAATTCGAATAAGCACAAAAATCATGGTTATTTCCAAGTGGAGATGCAATTGCCAGCTATGAAGAGGAAACCCATGTTGTGAGATTTGTTGCTAGATAGTTGGAGGAAAATCTGCAAAGATTCACATCCTCTATTCTTGCCTTCAGTTAGAACAGTTTGTTTTGTGTTGCAATTTGTGAGCAAATCAATATGAATCTAGAAAATCCATGATATAGGTTTTGTCCAGAATGGGCCCAATTAAGTTTCTTAGCAGAAGAATCCTCAGACAATAAAGGAGCGAAAAGATATAGGTGGTTTTTTAAAGGTAGCATTTTCTGATTTATTGTTGCGACCAAGATTACATGTTCACCAGTATTTTGTTGCCCACATGCCAAAATAAGTTATTTTTTTTTACACTATTTTAGATATTAATTGTTGTAGCCATGGGTTATAAATATGTTTGTAATATCGGCCCAAGATATAAATTATTCCAAGCATATTTATAGACACAGATTTATGTACACGTTTTTGAAGAGACGGTATTATTTTCTGATGAATAAAATCAGTGTTGCATGATCAATCTTGTGTAGGGAAGCTTCTTGTATTTCATCACTTGGAAAACTAAGGAGTGGGCCCACTTCTTGGGAAGTCTGGTGACGTTTAGTTTTTGTAGTTACAGTAATGTGCATTTATTTTCTATAGCATAATGTTTTATTTTTAATTCTTGATTAAGCACCATTATTGTTTTATTACAGTTATAATTTGATGAAGCATTGTTTATCATTAAATGAGATTGTTAAATAATTTATTGGTATTATTTCAGGTTTAACAACAATCATGCAATCTGTAATTTATATAGGGAATTGCTACTATTATTGTTGCAGGTGGTGACAGTTTCTAGCGCAATTCTAACAGTAAGACAGAACAGGAATAAAATCATATTTAAATTTAAGGAATTTTTATGTGTTCTAGCTGCATTCCATCCCCACTCAGCCCACTATCTTCATCCCTTCGAAAGATAGCCATGACACCTCTTGCAAGATTACGATCCTCGGGTTGACACTCTTAGACCAAGTTCAAATCCTTCTTTATTATTTACCCTAGCTTTGGCCTATCATTGTCTACAAGCTACTAGTCTCACCTAAGGGCTTCTCTTTGGATCAATTTTGGCCCACCCAGATCAGATGTCTCCCTCCAAGGGGAGATCTATTGTACCAAGCTTATGTTAAATATAAGACTTCAAGATCGGTACTGAAGGCTAGTTTTCTCATGTCTCCCTATGTTGTTTTTTTTAGGGCTCTATGATAGCGTAGCAATGAGTTGTTTCTTTTTCCCCATCAAATGTGAGGAAAATCTCGCTCACACTCATGAGTCTTCTCCTTATATATACTCTATTTTATCTACTTCTACATCCCTACTTGTGGTGGCATCCTTGGTTCCCGCTCTTGTGACTCGCATGGGGAGTGTGATGGTGCCCGCATGGAGGAAGGCAAACCATCATTCTTTTCAATTACTTTTCCTACCCAAGGTTCTCCAACTAACTATCTATGTAAAGAGGAAGTGTTCCCATGCATTTTTTCATTTGTCTCAGCCTCCATAGCCTCTGACAATTCTCCCCCATACCCTTCAAGTAGAGAATGGAAAGAGGCCAATTGCCAAGGCTCTGGTGTCTATTTCTCCTCTTGTTGTAATTTCTACTCTTTTGCCTTCTCCTCCTACTCCTACTTAAGATACCACCATCCCACTAGAAATGGTTGTGAAGGATTCTCTTGTAGTTGAGAAATAACCCCTAACCTCTTCCCAAGCCATGTCCTCTAGTGGTCATAGCCAGCATAACTAGATTGTGTGTGATTGCAAGCGTAGGTGAAAGGATCTATTCATATATCACGCTACTTCATAGAAGATGGAGGGGGAATCAATTGCATCTATTTCTACATATATTTTTGCTTCACTCCCTTTTGTTGATCCTTCTTTATTTCCCACCACTTCTATTTTATGTTCATCTCCTCCAATAGGTCCTAATGGTGCTCACCCAAAAAAAGTGCAGGTCTTCATCACTCCCTCTATGGAGCATTATCTTCTAATGCCCTCCCTGATATCCCTCCTTTCTCGTAGTTGGTTGACATGTCTCATACAAAGGTGGTGTCCACTATGACTTTCTTCTTCCCCTGCTTCCACTTCATTTATAAGGATCCTGCATCCTTTGTTGAAGTGTAATTTTCCATGGACAACCTCACCAAGTGTGATGGTCATAAGAGATGTTCCTCTCCTTCAGAGGCTAGTTCTATCTTGGTTTGGGTCATGCGTGTGACAAGGTAGCCCCCACTTCCTTAGAGTTTGCCACTACCCCCTTTGTTGAGGTCGACAATGACTCTTGGGAACCTTGGCTTTCTCCTGCTAAGTTGAGATAGTTCACTCCTAAGAAGTGCATGTTCGACTCAGTGGATGACATCATCAATCTATCCTTTATTTTTTAAAAATTGATGACCTTTTCTTCACAATAACTAGGTGAAGAAGACCTCAAGGGGCCTTCTTCCTTGGCTCTTATTTTTGGTGTGAATAAATGTTGTGTACCTAGCTAATTCACATATTAGGTAATTAGGGGACATATTCACATGTTAATTTTACTTAGGATAAAAGATTATTTCTGGAATTCCTAGTTGGCTTTTGTAGAACTTCTCTTATCTAGCTAGTAATGCTTGATTGCTAGGTAGTTAGTTTGTTAGTTGTCTCATCTAATACGATTAAGAAACTTTTCATGATCTTATCTAATCTTATCTCTCTACCTTTACTTTATAAGAAAGGCATCATATGCACATTTATATTCAACCATTATTCGACTTGCATTATCGAAGAAAGATTTATTTCAATTTTCTCTCTTGTGGAAGATATTTTGGTCTAGCAACTATTCCTGGGGATGTTGGGGAGTCACCATTAACTCCCACACTTGTTGTGGATGAATTGGAGGGTATTTCCCTTGCTATTTCTCCCTTGCAAGCTCATCCTTTCTCCCCTTATAATGATATAGATTGGGATTAGGATGATGTGTTGGTCAATGAAGACTAGGGTGGTGCCTCTACTACATCTTTAGATTAGATTTGTTTGTGTGTTTGTGTTCCACTATGCTTATCCTTTTTATGTTTTTAATCCTACCTGGAGGACCCTATCTACCATTGTAGGTACTTGGATATAGGTGCAAAAATTTATCATGCATTTCTTCTACTTTTTTCATCATTCTTTTATGTGTCATAATCTTGATTTTCGATATTGGGAATGATGTAAAGTGTTGGGGCATTTATGCCTTCTTCCATGTCAACCCAATTTTTAAATTTAATTTTATCTTCATGTGTTATTCTTCATGTTATGGGAAATTTGGGGATTGATGATTGTTCATATATATACTACATTGTATCTATTTATTTATATTTATGAACAGTTTTGACCCTGAATTCTTAGATCCCCTTATCTCTTGATTTTCTTGTCACTGTCTATCTACTTCTTAATGTTGTCATTTCAATGTGTTGTACCTCATGTGGGTGACAACATACCATGGATACATCTCATCATGTGTTGTGTTCCACATCATCTCTACATCTCCTTTCTCTCCTTAAGATTCCATGTGCTGCTCTACACAACGCACATCATCTTAAGGGGCTATCATGCTTTTCTAATTTTCAATAAGGAAAAATATTCCAAAAGGATTCCTTGCTGTCAAATTTCCTTACAATGAATTCCTTGAAAAAATAATCCCTTGTTGAAAAATTGTCATTTTCCAAATGGATGTATTCTCTCAAGACTCCTAGAGGAATTTTTCTTTTGAAAAGGATTCTATAAGAAAAAGAGTCTAAAAATTTTCCTTTGAAAAAGGAGAACTTTTTCTAAAATGAAAGAGTTTGAAAGCTTTCCTTTGAAAATAGAGAATTATTTCTAATGGATTCCTTGATGAAAGATCTTTCAAAAGGATTCCTTGATGAAAAAATAACTTGAAAAAAATTATGTCTTGCAAATAGTGTGTTCTTTCAAAAGGGCCTCTTGGTGTCTCAATGTTTTCAAGGGTTCCTTACTGAAAGAACCCCTTTCTAAAAAAAATCTTTCTAAAAGAGGATTCCTTAGTGTCTTGATGTCTTAAGGAGGATTCCTTTGTGTATTTTATTTTATATTTGATGTCACATGTCTTGATGTTGGACATATTATATCTTGGCATCTAGCTTGGGGGCATCCTGGGTAGACCCATGTATTTTCTATGACTATCTTGCAATGTAGTTTGCAGGAGTTGCAAGCTTAGGTATCAAATCAATCTATCTTATTTCTATCTAATTAGAATATGTCTTATTATGCCAACTTGTGTCTTCATGTGTCTTATGAATGTGTGTCGTTTATGATTATCTATTTTTCCTAACATGTTTTTTTGTAGCCTAACACATGTTTATGGTGAGATTGTAGCTAGCTTTGTAGGATCAAAGACCTATTTCAACTTCACATCTTTATAGATTTCCCTCCTTCAAATCAAGGTATTATGAATCAAAGGTTTGCGTCCTCGATGAATTTGGTATATTATCTTTAACCTTTTTATACTTTAGCTCACATACACAATTACACGTATTCTCACTAATGTGGGGGAGAAATATAATGGTATAAATGATCTAGAAGAATCTAGAAGACCTAAAAATTTCATAATCTCAGAATCTGGTGAAACTAGCATCATTAGATAGTGCTTGCTGGCATGATCCTAACACAACTTGAATCATGTCAAAAGGACGCTATATGAAAAATTTATGCTCGGGCCAAGTTCGGTGGGAGAAGGGTTTCCAGATGCAAACTCAAGGAAAAAAATTTATTGTCTCAAAACTAGACGGAAATGACACCAATTCAAAGAACTCGTCGAGATGATTCATATACCACTTGAATCACATCAATTGGAGTCTATGTGTGAAAGTTATGGTTGGTCAATTTTTTGTAGAAAAAGGTTGACCAAGTACAGATGATGATGCCAACATGATGACATAAAATGCACAAGTGGCAAGCTGACTTGAACCAATGAGAAGGTGACACATGGCATAGGGCGATGTGGCATAGTTTGATGATATGGAAAAATCAAGTACTAACACGTGTCCAAATATTGGTGAATAAAGAAGAACCACGGGGCCCAATGAATGAATTCCATGTTGCACCATGACAACCTCCTTCATGGCATGTTGGTTCAAAAGGTGGTTCGGGGATTCAAACCCCCAACTTCTCTATCCCTATTTTCATGCACTATTGGTGCAGTCATGGTAGGAGGGTCCTCAAAGAGAACAATTTGGATTGTGCAACAAGAGTAACACAAAAAAAGAAACACAAAATATGGAGGCAAATGTAGATACAAATATTCTTATTATTAGAAATCTTGATTACATATAGTTGACCACATCCGAGCTTACAGATTTGGCTCACAAGCCTGATTACAACATGCTCAAAATACAGTGCTCATACATGCAAGCAAAAATCTTACAGATTGAATTCTATATACATATTAATCTACTTGATCTTGATTCGCTTCTATCCTAATGATCTATTACAAGATTTATATCTTATCCGTAGGTCAAGAAATATCTGTGTCGACTAAAGATCATTACAATCTTCGATGAAGGAAACATAACATGTGCAAGAATAGGTCAACCTCAAACTTGAATTTCTTCCATGGTAGATGCACATGATGAAGTGTGGACCTAATTTTAAGGTCAGGGACACTCCATGGAACAAATCGAAACACACCATGAGGATTCATAAGTCACGGGGAAGATCCACGATCAATCCAACTAGTCGTTAGGTTTTGAAATTATTCTTGGGCCAACTCCAAAATTGTCACTCAATCCAGAAGTGATAACTTTCTGAAAAAAAATCCAATTGAGCTGAAAACTTGGAATAAAGAAATTGAACATGTCCATAATGAAACTATAGGTGCGTAAAATTTGGTGAGTTCTTAAAACATGAAGAAATACCAAATCTACCAACTTGAATAAGAACAAGAACAAAACTGAATGAAAATATTTTTTTGGTTGATGCAAGATTTCCAAGAACCAAGGATGCTCCTACATCAACTACCACTACACCACACAACTACTTTGCTATATATAAGGAGCTAAATGCTATTTATACTTTAAAAAATTGTAAGTCTAAAGAAGGGGGTCAGGAGGTTTGAACCCCCGACCTCCCAAATTCCATTAAGTGCACCCAACCACTACACCATGCATGATTCAAAGAATTATAAATTGAAGAGTTGTTATTTAAAGTGAAACAAGCCAATTTTAAAGGATTTTGGCAGTGATATAAGGGGCACGAAGCCTATATAAAGACTTGAATCATGTGAAACCATAAAACTAAGATTTTAAAGGGGTTTTTAAAAAATATTATAAAGGGGGTTTGATGAATATGAGCCATATATTAAAATATTTATGATTTTAATTTTAGAGATATGGGGAAGTGTAACTAAGGATAAAATTTAGGTTAGCATAAAATAAAATGCATAAATGAAACCCTAGCTAAACAATGAAGCACAAAGGAGGAAAATGACATATTTATAAAATAAAGTTTCACCAAACAACCTTCATGCCCTCCATGATTGACCTTCATTCCCCTTCTCCATTTTCTATAAAATGGTGTTATCCCTCAGATTTTGAAGAGAAACTATGACCCATAACAAAGACTCAAGAAAATATTGAAGGATTTGACTAAGAAATTGCAAGTGTACTAAAAAATTGCAATTATGAAGTATGATTCAAGATGCTAAGAGATGTCCAAATGAGGCTACAAAATCCCTTTTCTAAAAGTCAAGTTGTTGGATGAATGGACAAGATTGAAAGTTGACAAAGCCCTAAGATCAAAGGCTGAAATTGCATGTGACAATTAGCAATTAGGGTTAGGGAAAAGTTAGGTTAAAATTTGAAATGAAGGGCTCTGATTTGATTTTGTGAAAATCAAATCCAGAGTCAAGAATGCATGTGATAAGAGGATATTAGGCATGGAAAAAGAGGTTGGTGGAGAATCAAATATGAATTTAAAATTATTTGATTCAAGAGATGATGTTGACCTTTTGAATTGAAAAATAATGTAATTCAAAAGTGGTGGGGTCATGTGGCAGTAAATAATTATTTTGAGTTATTCACTTGGTGGGAAAATAGAAAGTGGAAAATTTAAATAAATGGTTTATTTAAATTTAGGGAAAAGTCAATGAGACAATTAAATAATTAATAATTATTTAATTGTGGAGAAAGTGGACAAGGTGGATAATAATTAAATAAATTATAGGAATTTATTTAATTAAAAGAAGACATGGGGAATTAATAACGTATTTAAATAAATAAATAAAATTTATTTATTTAAATAATCAACAGGAAACAATAGATAAATGACAATCAAATAAATTTAGGAATTTATTTAATTATAGGGAGACATAGGAAATTAGTGACTTATTTAAATAAAATAAATGTAATTTATTTATTTAAATAGTTAGGAGGAATAAAGGATATGAATTAATTAAATAATTAAGAATTATTTAGTTAATAGTGGAATTTGGACCATAGAACATAATTCAGTATTTTAATTATGTTAAGATGAAATACGAAAGAAATAAAGTTTGCAAGCTTAGGTCTATTTTATGTGTCTACATTTGCCCCCTCTTTGTCATAATGTAGTTTGTCACATTGTGACAAAGAAAATTCAATTTAGGATATGCCCCAATGAAGGTACAAAGTACCTATGCCCCCTCAAGAAAATTTGTGAATTTTAGTTTGGTGTCAGAAAAATTTGGAAAGTGTCCCAATAACCTAATTTCATGACCAAAAAAATAATGGCACAGTCAGTTTTGAATTTTGGTAAGTTTAAAGCAGTCAAAAGGGCATTTGAAGATGAGAAAAAGTGCATCTAGTTATAAACCCTAAAGGAAACCCTAATTTTCACCCTATAAATAGGCTTGATGAGGGTAAAAAGGTAATTCATTTTCACCATTGCCCATAGGAGATTCAGAGCTCAGAGCGAGGGGACATTGTACAAAGATGACTATTTCAGAGGCAGATCATCACATATATTGAGTACGAACCTATGAACGACTAGAGGGCTTAGGAGCAGTGGTAAGTACCTCATACCCACTTTGTCAATTTGTCATTTTTGGGTAGTTTTAGGGCCTCAAAAATCGAGACAATAGATGCATCGAACTAGCTTTCGATGCATCTATGTGCACAAAGCATAGAAATTCCTTCGCATTGCATGCATTTGATGCATCATGATGCAAGTTCCAGGGGAGGGTAGGATTTAGATAAAAATAGTGCAATCCTGTCATGATGCCAAGAAAGTGCCAAAACAAGGCGCAAGTGTCAGGTCCTGCAATACATTCACCAGATTGCAACATAAAAGTGAGCTAATTTGACGCATATGATTAAAAGTGGTGAAAATGATGGGGGGAAAGATGTAAGTGCGTTAAAATGGCCAACTAAAGTTCACTTAGTTTAGGATCCTTTTACTTGTGCAATGTTGAATAGTTAGATGGTAGGGATTATATTCAGTGATGTTCTAACTTTGGTTTGTGTGTGCATAGACAATTACCGCCGATATATATATTGGTTATTTTTTAAGAACCAAACTTATTCTTACCACATACCTATGAACTTTCCAAGGACAATTATTAGAAAGGGAAAGGATTGGCCAACACATAAGTAAAGGCTTTTAGTTCTTTACTTCTTCACTTTAGGTTATGTTAAACTAGGGAGGGTAATCTTGAAATAACTTGTGTTCCTATATACTGGTGTGTCTTTAGTATCAAACACAAGGTAAACAAATTATTCTCCTTAATTGTTTTAAAGGCATCCTACCTTGAAGATTTGGCTAACCTTCACAATAGTGACTAACCTAAACAAGAGAAGATATAATTCCTTTAATAGTCCTACACACCCCAAAAAATAATTAACAAGTAATTTGATTATGTTTGTGTGATCATCAGTCAAGTCAGTTACCAAATAGAGCATGAATACTGAACCAAGCCAGTGCCATATTCTGGGAGATAGAGTCAAACCAAGAACCTATATGATATAGATAGAAATATTGTATTTTAGAAAAATACCTATAGCCTTAGAAATACTACCTTACAATATTCCCACCAATTGTTTCCATAATTAACTTCTTACTAGAATCCTTATAAAAAATTTATATCAAACCCATTGTTAAGTTCAAGCATTTACATACATTCCTTGAATGGACAAGCAAGAATAAAACAACACATCTATTGAAATTCAACATAGACAAATAAGATAACCATTGATTATCATATTCATAGCTTGTATAATTTGTGCATAGGAGAGAAAAGTATAGAAATTTAGTACTAGTTAGTTGTCTATATTGTTATAAAAAACCACACATAACAACTAATCCCTTTGTAGAATGTATTACTGAGAAACTTAGTATCCATTTTCCTTTGCACCTATTTTCTTTGAAAATAACTACCTATTGACACCCGACTTGTCAAAATCTCGACCCCCTATAACTAGCCATAGAATCCCTTGTATAGGACAAGGGAGCAACAAGCACCAAGCCGAATTATATTTTACATTTCATTTTTTTTTCATTTCAAAAACAAAATTCAACAGAAAATAAGGGAATATTCCCCAAATGATTTAGGGAACCATCATTTTAAATCAAGTGAAAACAAAAACAGAGTCCAAGAAACTATTAATAAGAGCAACCCCACTAGTCATCACAAGTGTAGTTGTGGTAGTACCAAAACATATAAATCCACTTTACCCCTAGAAACATCACCATCAGTAGAAAAGCATAAAATATTGGAGACCAACTTCATAAAACAGTGACCAAAGAGAGCATATCAATACATAGGACCAAAATTTTGAGTACCAATCACAAAAAGAAAGAGGGTGTTACTTTGCCTTTTCACTAGGAGAGTAGGTGTGTCCACTTGGTGTCCTTATCTACAATTGAGTAACCATCATCACCTCGTCCTTAGAATCATCCCAATCTGTCATTGCCACATGAGATATTGACGATATCCAGTATCAGTTTCATTTCCGCTATTAGAAGAATCATCAGAGACCTCAAAGGGAGAATGATGGCATCCCATGTAGGCCCAATGATATCTATTCCTTATAGAAACTTCCCTTTCTATCCTCTCAAACATTTTATCTTTTCCTTTGGGTAATTCCTTAGAGATAGTTCAACCCGTTAGGTGATAGGCACACTTAAGAACACCTCATGTTGAATCTTTGGCAGTCCTTGTCTTCTTTGTTGGTGTTGCTGGTACTTCTAGTTCACCTTGCTCACCTTGATGAGGAGAGCCTTGAAATTTAAGAGGATTGAGCCTCTTGTAATGGAGGATTGGGCCGATATTCACACTTACCTTCCCCGTTTTCTCACTTTGTTACTTACTTAAAGAATTAACAAAGCAAAGTCACCACCCTACTTAGAAAAGCTAACTAAAAATCACAACATTCTCTCAGACTTCAGATTTTTTTGCAATTAAATGGTGGTAACAATCAAGAAATGAAACTCATTAAATAGAGAAAAATTGTGCACATCTACATTAATTTTCCAGGAAATCTTATGTGAGAGCATTGGCAGTCATTTAATTTGTTTTTTAAATCGTAACCATTGATCATAATTTGAACCAAATCAATGGTCAAAAACTCCAAATTATTAATGATGACAAAATTAAATGCATGCATTTGATACTCATCCCAAATCAAGAGACTTGAGTGAGATAAGAATTTCCTTAACTTACATGTCAATCATACGTTTAATTTTCCAGCTAGATATGTCGTATCACATCTACTCACTTGCCTATAGAAAATAACTCACTTGTAATTCATCATAGCAAGACAGTGGGGAATGATCATGGTTTACCCTTAGAGTATTGGTCTATACCCTACCTTACTTCAGTTTTATTTTCCCAAGTGTACAAACCGCTAAAAAATTTGATGACTCTAAAGTTTTTTACCATTCTCACAAGTGTGCTGAGAAATTATCTCTAACTTTGGCACCATTTTTATCTTGGAACAATCTAAGCTAACATCTCCAATTGCATCCACCTTTTCTAAGTTTACAGAAGTAATCCATGCGCCACATTCCTGTTGGCCCATCAAAAGATACAAGACATAGATGGGGCCCACACGGGGTGCTGGGGAGTGGCCAAGATTGAGCCACATCACCTACCATCAACCATTGTTTTCAATCCATACAAGCCAAAATGTAATTCCAAAGATCTGACAGATCATACATACTGACATATGTTACTCTTCTTGCTAACTCGTGTGAGAATTACTCCTTAATGTTGAAAATATGCGGGCACACAAGAAAATGGCCTTGATGAGAACACATGCCATGACATCTGTCATTTGATTTTACCTCGAACAACTTCTACCACCCTGTGAGGATTCAATACTCACCATAAAGTAGTACCACGTGGCTATTTCTCGCTAGCCTGTATCCTTAAAATAATATGAAATAGAACAAGATGGGATTACGAGGAGTGATACAAATATGGCCACATCTTCAATTAGTTAGTCGTCAATCCTCTTTGGAATGTGCCAGTCATCTTTACCAAGGGGATTGGGTCCACCATTATATGAGACATGTAGTAGAAGTCTTCCAACCCATGTGAATAAAAGAAGAAGCAATAAAAATGCACAAACATATGTGGAACGACTAAGATTGACTCCTTTTATTAGATGGCCCGTACGAAACTTTAATTCTACACATGCTGCAAAAGTTATTCATAAAAAGGGGGGCATGACTAGGTGAAGGAGATACTGGCCCATAACAACAAAGGGTGGGGATTTAAAATTTTAAGATTAGGCCTTTGATCATAGGAAAATTTAACATTCAAAAGGATCCATGTGACTGACAAACCTATGAGAAGGGGTCGATACAATAATGACCTCAATAGAAAAAATGACAACTTAAGTGACCAAGAATGAGAAAGGCATGTCAATGTAGTTTTAAAACAACCAAGGGTTTATTTGATTTACAGACCAATTTTTAGAAAGTTTTATGAAAATAAAACCCTATCAAAATGATGAGGACATGACCATAAATCAGGCACAAAGGACCAAGCCAAACTTTCTCAATTTCTAGGATGGAACCAAAAAACATTAAGGGGTTCCATCAGTGGCTCCTATTGGGGATACATGTCTCTCATAGGCATGGTGAGATCATGGAATCAATGGGTAAGCATACCAAGTGTCAGAACACTGCGTGGCAAACCTTTATTCAAAAATTTAAACCACATTTGATGGCCCTAGGCCACCAAATGAGAAAGAAGAATCCATGTTTGCCTCTATCAAAAAAATTGTTCTCAGTTGTCTATATTAAGCCTAGTTTGAAAATATTGTCCTTGTTTATCTAAAAACCAAAACCACCGTTGGCATGCTTGATCTCATCACTAAAAATTTTATCAAAAAGACCATTCTCATGCACAATTACTTCCCTGTCAAGTTTGATGGGAAAATGGAAAATTTCACAATGTATTTTAAAAGGGTCACTATGAGACTTCTCCTCATCATTCATCTGCACATCAAATTTGAAACTCTCATAGTGGTCAGGCTTAATAAATACATCATGCTCTACACACAATATGAAATTCTCCTTAGTGTTGGGCAAATAATTCTCACACATTTGAAACTCCTTTAATTGATTTGGGCCATAGTTAAGTTCATTACCATATTCCTCAAGACCCTAAAAATTATATATTTCAAGACCTTCAATATCTTTATCAAAATCATTTTGAATATCATCACTTTCAGGATTAACAGGATCATCAAAAACATTATTATGTGCACCATCAATTGATAGGTATATTGCCCTATATGTCAAAGATTCATATCTAAAATTTTCGTATGAGCCTTTGACCAAGTATCTTGGTTTTCTTGGGCATAAATGGTTTCCTTATTAGATGAAAACATGTCTATAACCATATTGTGAAGATAAGGGACATCAACAAATAATTCTATCTCACATTCACTAACATGAAATCCACCATTGTTTATATTGTGTCTAGTATCAAGATACTGAATACATAATTTCTTATCTTCAAAGTGATCATCATCCATTGAATCAGTACACTCTAGTGATAATAAACCTGGATTATATTCCAAGCATTCATCATGTGAAACGTGTTCACTTACTTGTGAACAAACAATCTCATTATCATTTAAATCATTATAGCCTTGAGGGGAAGAAAAAATCTCTAGCTCATCCTCATAGGAGCATTCATAATTCTCCAAAGAATAATCAAGTTCACTTTCATGTTGCTTATGTGGTGATTGTGATTACTATGTTCATCTATATAACGAGGTGAAATTTCATTTTTTGGTATACCATTTTAACTTTTTTTTGTCATGTTTTGATTTTACACAATGGGAAAGTTGATATTAAAATCTTGAGGCATCATACTTTGCGTATGGTCATACTTGGTTCCTTCAACACCCTTTATCCAATCAAAACTGTGAGGTTTCAATTCTTTTGGCAAGGTACTCAAATATTTCACAAAATAAATCAATGCATGTTGATTCCTCGGGTCTGAAAATTTTGGGGACTTCTAACAAAGTATCTAGGAATCTTGAGAACAAATCATAGGGTGATTCATCCTTGTACCTCTTCATGTTAGACAATTCTTTAAGAAATTATAGATCTGATCAACTTTGTTCAAACTTTGTTGATGTTCAACTTGGAATTCATTATTATCATTGTGTTGTAGTGATGGTCAAATTAGAACATCAGAAGCACCATAATTTTGACAATCATTTCTATTGTATGTTCCATGAGCTCCATTTGTATGAGGGGTGCTAGAATAACCAACACTTGCAGCCTTGTATCCTTTCATCATTGAATATTTCAAATTGCTCTCAATATCCATGGTGATTTGGTATGCCTAATATAATGTTGCAGGATCCTTATCTCTTAACAAATAGCTCATTTCTTCATCAAATGCATCAAAATATACAAGCAGACATACTACATCATTTGGTTTCAAACTTTCTAGAATGTCAATTAATGTTTTTGAAAATATTACAGTGAAAGTTGGGACAAACTCATCCTTTTCTTTCTAGATGTTGTTAAATTTTTGTCTTACTGAATATGGATTGATTCTTTCTCCAAACTGTTCCATGAATTGATTCCATGAAGATACAGAAAATTCTAGAAAATATGAAAACCAATCTCTAGAATCTCCCTTTAAAGATTGAACAAAGAAATTCATAACATCCTCATGACCTATCTTATAATCTCCCATCAAATCAAAAAATCTCTGCAGATGTTTAGATGTTGATTCTGATCTTTTCCCTTTAACTTTTCACAAATATTCTCCAACTTCATTAGTGATAGGGTTTGGGAAACCTTGAATACCATTAAAATTCAATGGTCTATATCATTCCATAGATAAACTTCTTTGATGACATGACAAGGGGTTCACATTTGAATGATAAATTTTTTCCACACCAATTTACAACTTATAGCATCTAATCTATAGTTGATCACCTCCCTATTTCATACTTTTATCATGACCTTTCATAACTCAAAAAACTTCTACATCTAAGATCTCGCCAATGGAAAGATTTAAGAAACAAGCATACTTCTTCATTACAACATAGAAGCTTCAAATTATAGCGCAAAAGTATGAAAAATAAATTCATTACCATTCCCTTTGTAAGTGATTTAATTCACTGAGTTGGGAACACATCATTACTTTTATATTTCTTAAAAATGGCACCCATATAGATCTATCCTCTTTTGCAGGTTAAAACAAGGAAAATACCTGGGTATATTAGTCGGTATCATATTTTATCATGTTGTTTGCATAGAATCGCCACCTTTTTTGTAGAGGACCAAACTTCAATAGTATTTTTCACTGGTTCAGAGTTCTTCGGAGTCACCACTCTCTTTAGTATGAGAATTTTTAATTCAGAACTTTCCAAACTCTATCAAGGCAAGATGATCTATTGTAGGTACTTCAAATTACTCCCCAACGGAGTCACCATTTATGTTGGTTATTTTTTAAGAACCAAACTTATTCTTACCACAGACTTATGAACTTCCCAAGGACAATTATCAATAAGGGCAAGGATTGGACAACACATAAGTAAAGGCTTTTAGTTATTTACTTCTTCACTTTAGGCTCTGTTAAACTAGGGAGGGTAATCCCGAAAAAACCTATGTTCCTTGATACTAGTGTGTCTTTAGTATCAAACACAAGGTAAATAGATTATTCTCCTTAAATTTTTTAAAGGAATCCTACCCTGAAGATTTGGTTAACCTTAAAAATAGTGACTAACCTAAACAAGAGAAGTTATAATTCCTTTAGAAATCTTGCACACCCTTAAAATAATTAACAAGTAATTTGATTATGTTTGTTTGATCATCATTCAAGTTGGTTACTAAATAGAGCATGAATACTAAACCAAGCCAGTGCCATATTCTAGGAAATGGAGTCAAACCACAAACCTATATGATATAGATAACAATGTTGTATTTTAGAAAAATACCTATAGCCTTAGAAATATTACCTTACAATATTCCCACCAGTTGTTTCAATAATTATCTTTTACTAGCATCCTTATACAAAATTTATATCAAACCCACTATGAAGTTCAATCATTTACATACATTCCTTGAATGGATGAGCAAGAATAAAACAATACGTCTATTGAAATTCAACAGAGACAAATAAGATAACCATTGATTATCATATTCATATCTTGTATAATTTGTACATAGGAGAGAAATATACAACAATTTAGTACTAGTTAGTTGTCTATATTGTTATCAAAAACCACACATAATGGTTGATCCCTTTATAGAATGTATTACTAAAAAACTTACTATCAATTTTCCTTTGCACCTATTTTCTTTGAAAATAAATACCTATCTACACCTGACTTCTCGACCTCTTGACCCCCAATAAATAGCTATAGAATCCCTTTTATAAGACAAGGGAGCAACAAGCACTGGGCTGAATTACATTTTACATTTCACTTTGTTTTCATTTCAAAAATGAAATTAATCAGAAAACAGGAGAATATTCCCCAACTGATCTAGGTAACCATATTTTTAATTCAAGTAAAAACAAAAATAGAGTCCAAGAAAATATTAATAAGAGCAACCCCACCAGTCATCAAAAGTGTAGTTATGGTAGTACCAAAACATGTAAATCCACTTTACCCCTAGAAACATCACCATCAATAGAAAATCATAAAATACCAGAGACCAAATTCATAACACACTGACCAAAGAGAGCATATCAACACACATGACCAAAATTTTGAGTACCAACCAATGAAAGAAACATGGTGCTACTTTTCCTTGTCAGCAAGAGTGTAGATGTGTCCACTCGGTGTCCTTATCTGCAATGGAGTAACCATCATCACCTCATCCTTAGAATCATCCCAATCCTCATTGCCATGAGATATTAATGATAGCCAAAATTAGTTTCATTTATGTTGTCAGAAGAATCATCAGAGACCTCAATGGGAGAATGATGACATCCCATGTAGGCCTGGTGATATCTATTCCTTCTAACAGCTTCCCTTTCTAGCCTCTCAAAAAATTTATCTTTTCATTTGGAAAAATCCTCAGAGATAGTCTGACCCCTTAAGTGATAGGAACATTCAAGAACACCTCGTGTTGAATCTCTGGTAATCCTTGTCTTCTATGTTGGTGTTACTGGTACTTCTGGTTCACCTTGCTCACCTTAAAGAGGAGAGTCTTGAAATTCAAGGGGATTGAGCCTCTTGGAATGATGGATTGGCATAATATTCACACTTATCTTCCCCATTTTCTCACTCTATTACTTACTTAAAGAATTCACAAAGAAAAGTCACCACCCTACTCAGAAAAAAACTAACTAAAAATCACAACCTTCTCTTAAACTTAAGATTTTTTTGGAATCAAATGGTGGTAATAATTAGGAAATTGAAACTCATTAAATAGAGAAAATATGTGTTTATCTGCATTAATTTTCCAATAAATATTATGTGAGAGAATTGTCAGTCATTTAATCCTTTTTTTTAAATTTCAATCGTTGATCATACTTTGAACCAGATCAACTATCAAAAGCTCCAGATTATTAATGATGCCAAAATTAAATGCATGCATTTGATACTTTTTCCAAATCAAGATACTCAAGTGAGATAAGCATTTCGTTAACTTGAATGTCAATCATACATTTAATTTTCCAACCAAATATGTTGTGTCACATTTACCTACTTGCCTATAGAAAATAACTCACTTGTAATTAATCATACCAAGACAATGGGGAATGGTCATGATTTACCCTCAAAGTATCATCTCATGCCCTACCTTACTTTAGTTTTATCTTCCCACATGTACTAGCCTCTGACAGATTTGACAACTCTAAAAATGTTTACCAATCTCACAAGCGTGTGGAGGAATTAGCTCTAACTTTGGCACCATTTTTATCTTGGAACAATCTCGGCTAACATCTCCAGCTGCATCCACCTTCTCTAAGTTCATAGAAGTAATCCACACAACATGTGCTCGCTCACTCATCAAAAGATACAGGACATAGGCAAGACCCACACGAGATGGCGAGGAGTGGCCAAGATTGAGCCACATCACCTACCATTGACCGTTGATTTCAATTCATACAAGGAAAAATGCAATTCCCAAGATCTGGCAGATCATACATAATTATAGATGTTACTCCACCTACTAACCCATGTGAGCATTACTCAATGTTGAAGATATACAAGCATGTGGGGAAATGGCCTTGATGAGAACACGTGTCTTGACATCTGTCATTTGATTTTGCTTCAAACAACTTCCACTGCCCTATGAGGATTCAAAACCCACCATAAAGCAGTACCATGTGGCTATTGCCCGCTAGCCTGTATCCTTAAAATAATATGAAATAGAATAAGATAGGCTTGTGGGGAGCAGTATAGATATGGCCATGTCTTTGATCAGTCAATCTTCGATCCTCTTTGGAATGCACCAATCATCTTTACCAAGGGGACTGGGTCCACCATTATATGAGGCACATGGTTGAAGCCCACTAACCCATGTGCATAAAATAAGAAGCAATAAACTGGCATGGGCATATGAGGAACGAATGAGACTGACTCCTTCGATCAGACAACCCATACAAAGCTTTTATACTGCACATGTCACAAAATTTATTCACAAAAAGGGGGCAATGACTAGGTGAATGAGATACTGACCCATAACAACAGAGGCTGAGGATTTAAAATTTCAAGATCAAGCCTTCTATCATAGGAAAATTTAACATTCGAAAGGATCCATGTGACCAAAAAACTTAAGAGCAGGGGTCAGTAAAACAACAACCTCAATAGCACAAGTGAAAACTTAAGTGACCAGGAATGGGAACGATAGGTCAATGCATTTTTAAAATGACCATGGGTTTATTTGATTTATAGGCCAATTTTTAGAATTTTTTATGAAAATGAAACCCTATCACAATGATGAGGACATGACCTTAAATTAGGCACAAAGGACCAAGCTAGACTTTCTCAATTTTTATGATGGAACCAAAAAAAATTTGAGGGGTTCCATCAATGGATTTTGTTGAGGACACATGTCTCTCACAGGCATGGGGAGATCCTAGAATCAATGGGAGGGCAGACCAACTGCTAGAACACTAGGTGGCAGACCCCTATTCAAAAATTTAAACCACATTTGATGGACCCAGGCCACCAAATGAGAAAGAATAATCCATGTCTGCCTCTATCAAAATCATTGTTCTCAATTGTCTATATTAAGCCTAGTATGAAAATATTGTCCTTTTTTATTTGAAAAAAAAAACCACCCTCGACATGCTTGATCTCATCACTAAAACTTTTATCAACAAGACCATTCTCATACACAATTACTTCCCTATCAAGTTTGACGGGAAAATGGAAAATTTCACAATGTATTTTAAAAGGGTCACTATGAGACTTCCCCTCATCATTCATCTACACATCAAATTTGAAACTCTCATAGTGGTCAAGCTTAATAAAGACATCATGCTCTACACATAATATGTAATACTTGTGTGTGTTGGGGAAAGAATGTTCACACATTTGAAACTCCTTTAATTGATTTTTCCCATAGTTCAGTTCATTACCATATGCCTCAAGACCCTGAAAATTATATTTGTCAAAACCTTCAATATCTTTATCAAAATCATTTTGAATATCATCACTTTTAGGATTAACAAGATCAACAAAAGCATTGTTATGTGCACCATCAATTGATAGGCATATTGCCCTATATGTCAAAGATTCACTTTTATCTAAAATTTTCTTATTAGCCTTTGAAAAAGTATCTTGGTTTTCCTAGGAATAAATGGTTTCGTTATTAGATGAAAACATGTCCATAATCATACTGTGAAGATAAAGGACATCAACAAATAATTCTATCTCACATTCACTAACATGAAATCCACCATTTTTTATAACATCAAGATCTTTATCATTTTTAACATTGTGCCTAGGTTCAAGATACTAAATACACAAGTTCTTATCTTCAAAGTGATCATCATCCATTGAATTAGTACACTCCAATGATAAAAAATCATAATTATATTCCAAGTGTTCATCATGTGAAACTTGTTCACTTACTTGTGAACAAAAAATCTTGTTATCATTTACATCATTATATCCTTGAGGTGAAGAAAACATCTTTATCTCATCCTCATAGGAGAATTCATAATTCTCCAAAGAATAATCAAGTTCACTGTCATCATGATCTTCATTACAATGAAATTCATCATTGCATAAAATATGTTCAGAACTCTCAAAGTGAATGCTTAAATGTTCATCTTCAATATCTTTACCACTAACTTGTGATGAGCAATCGACAATATTTACAAGTGAATTTCTACCTCCATCACTAGTATACAGATTTTCACATATGTTGTTTTTGTGCTAATTATGATTACTATACATAGATATCTATATTAATTTAAAGATTAGAATACATATTCACAAAAAAAGGGGTGGGTGGTAAGATGGCACACCCCAAAAGTCACATGGGCAGAGCCCAGAAAAGCCAAAATAACAGATCGCATGGGCCTAGACCAGAAGTCTAAAAGTAGGAAATAAAATAAACAAATAGGCCATTACGCATCTATATAACCAGATGAAATTTCATTTTTTGCTATACCATTTTGACTTTTGTATGTCATGTTATGATTTTCCACAATGGGACAACTTCTATTAACATCTTGAGGCATCATAATTTGTGCATGGTCATAGTTGGTTCCTTTGACACCCTTTATCCAATCAAGTATCTAATCAAAACTATGAGGTTTCAATTCTTTTGGCAAGGTACTCAACCCTGGCTCAAAGATTTCACAAAATAAATCAATGCATGTTGATTCCTCAAGTCTGAAATTTTTGGGGACTTCCAACAAAGTATTTAGGAATCTTGAGAACAAATCATAGGGTGATTCATCCGTGTACCTCTTCATGTTAGACAATTCTTGAACAAAAGATATTTGATAAACTTTGTTCAAACTTTGTTGATGTTCAATTTGGATTTTATTATGATCATTGTGTTTTAGTGATGGGAAAATCGGAACAGCAGAAGCACCATCATTTTGAAAATAATTTCTATTGTCTGGTCCATGAGCTCCATTTTTATAAGGGGTGCTAGAATAACCAACACTTGCAGAAATGTATCCTTTCATCATTGAATATTTCAGATTGTTCTCAATATCCATGGCAATTTGGTATGCCTGATATAATGTTGCAGGCTCCTTATCTCTTAATAGATAGCTCATTTCTTCATCAAATGCATCAAAATATACAATTAGACATACTGCATCATTTGGTTTCAAAATTTCTAGATTGTCACTTAATGTTTTTGAGAATATTAGATTGAAAGTTGGGACCAACTCATCCTTTTCATTTTCGATGCTGTTAAATTTTTGTCTTACTAAATATGGATTGATTCTTTCTCCAAATTGTTTCATGAATACCGATATTAATTGATTCCATGAAGATATAGAATATTTTGGAAAATATGAAATTCAATCTCTATAATCTCCCTTTAAATATTGAACAAATTTTTTTATAACATCCTCATGACCTATCTCATAATCTCCCATCAAATCAAAAAATATCTACCAATGTTGATATGTTGATTCTGATCATTTTCCTTTAAATTTTGGCAAATTTTCTCTAACTTCATTAGGGATAGGGTTTCAGAAACCTTGAATACCATTAAAATTCAATGATCTATATCATTCCATAGAGACTTCTTTGATGGCATGACAAGAGGTTCACATTTGAATGATACCTTTTTTCCACACCCATTTACAACTTATAACATCAACTCTATAGTTGATCACCTCCCTATTTAATACTTTTACCATGACCTTGCATAACTCAAAAACTTCTACATCCAAGATCTCGCCAATGGGAAGATTTTAAAAGAAAGCATACTTCTTGATTACAACATAGAAGATTCAAATTATAGCTTAGAAGTATGTTAAAAAAATTCACTGCCATTCCCTTTCTTAGTTCTTTAATTCACCGAATTGGGAACACGTCATTACTTTTATATTTCTTAAAAATGGCACCAATATAGATCTATCCTCTTTTGTAGGATAAAACAGGGAAAATACTTGGGTATATTAGTTGGTATAACACTTTATCATGTTCTTTGCATAGAATTGCCACCTCTTTTGTAGAGGACCAAACTTCAATAGTATTTTTCACTAGTTCAGAGTTCTTTAAAGTCACCACTCTATTTTGTATGAGAATTTTTACTTCAAAATCTTCTAGAATCTATGAAGGCAAGATGATCTACTTAGGTACTTCCTCAAATTACTCCCCAATGAAGTCACCATTTCTGTTGGTTATTTTTTAAGAACCAAAATTATTCTTACAACAACCCTATGCACTTGCCAAGGACAATTACCAGTAAGGGCAAGGACTGGCCAACACATAAGTAAAGGCTTTTATTTCTTTCCTTCTTCACTTTAGGCTTTGTTAAACCAGGAAGGGTAATCCCGAAATAACCTATGTTCCTAGATACTAGTATGTCTTTACTATCAAACACAAGGTAAACAAATGATTCTCCTTAACTATTTTAAAGGCATCCTACCCTAAAAATTTGGCTAACACACTAGTGACTAACCTAAACAAGAGAAGATATAATTCCTTTAACTCTCCTACACACCCCAAAAATAATTAACAAGTAATTTGATTATGTCAGTGTGATCATCAATCAAGTCGGTTACCAAATAGAGCATGAATAATAAAGCAAGCTAGTGCCATATTTTGTAAAACAAAGTCAAACCATAAACCTATATGATATAGAGAACAATTTTGTATTTTACAAAGCTACCTGTAGCCTTAGAAATATTGCCTTACGGTATTCCCACCAGTTGTCTCAATAATTAACTTCTCATTAGCATCCTTATACAAAATTTATATCAAACCCACTGTTAAGTTCAAGCATTTGCATACATTCCTTGAATGGACGAGCAAGAATAAAACAACACATGTATTGAAATTCAACAGAGACAAATAAGATAGCAATTGATTATCAGATTCATAGCTTGTATAATTTTTACACAGGATTAAACTATACAAAAATTTAGTACTAGTTATTTTTCTATATTGCTATCAAAAACCACACATAATAGTTGATCCCTTTCTAGAATGTATTACTAAAAAACTTAATATCCATTTTCCTTTGCACCTATTTTCTTTGAAAATAACTACCTAATGACACTAGACTTCTCGACCTCTCGACCCCCTGTAACCATTTGTAGAATCCCTTTTATAAGACAAGGGAGCAACAAGCACCAGGGTGAATTACATTTTACATTTCATTTTGTTTTCATTTGAAAAAAAAAAATCATTATAAAACTAGAGAATATTCTCCAACTAATTTAGGGAACTATCATTTTAATTCAAGTGAAAAAAAACAGAGTCCAAGAAACTATTAATAAGAGCAACCTCACCAGTCATCAAAAGTGTAGTTGTGGCAATACGAAAACATGTAAATCTACTTTACCCCTAGAAACATCACCATCAACAAAAAAGCATAAAAGACTGGAGACCAACTTCATAACACATTGACCAAAGAGAGCATATCAGCATACATGAGAAAAAATCTATGAATCAACCAAGGGAAGAAAGAGGGTGTTACTTTTCCTTGTCACTAGGAGAGTAGGTGTGTCCACTTGGTGTCCTTATCTACAATGGAGTAACCACCATTACCTCATCCTTGGAATCATCCAAGTCCTTCATTTCCATGAGATATTGATGATAGCCAAAATCACTTTCATTGCCACTGTCAGAAGAATCTTCAACGACCTTAATGGTAGAATGATGACATCCCATGTAGGCTCGATGATATCTATTCCTTCTAGCAGCTTCCCTTTCTGGCCTCTCAACCTTTTTATCTTTTCCTTTGGGTAATTCCTTAGAGATAGTTTGACCCCTTAGGTGATAGGAATGTTTAAAAAAACCTTGTGTTGAATCTCTGGTAGTCCTTGTCTTCTTTGTTGGTGTTACTGGTACTTCTAGTTCACCTTGCCTGCCTTGAGGAGGAGAGTCTTGAAATTCAAGAGGATTGAGCCTCTTGGAATAGAGGATTGGGCTGATATTCACACTTACCTTCACCATTTTCTCACTATGTTACTTAAAGAATTCACAAAGCAAAGTCACCACCCTACTTTGAACCAAATCAATGGTTAAAAACTCCAAATTATTAATGATAACAAAATTAAATGCATGCATTTGATACTCATCCAAAATCAAGAGACTCAAGTGAGATAAGCATTTCCTTAACTTGCATGCAAATCATACGTTTAATTTTCCAACAAGATATGTCATGTCACATTTACTCGCTTGCCCATAGAAAATAACACTTGAAATTCATCATAGCAGGACAGCGGAGAACACTCATGAATTACCCTCAGAGTATCAGCCCGTACCCTGCCTTACTTCAGTTTTATCTTCTCATGTATACCAACCTCTGACAGATTTGATGGCTCCAAAATTTTTTACCAATCTCACAAGCGTGCTGAGCAATTAGCTTTGGCGCCATTTTTATCTTGGAACGATCTCAACTAACATCTCTGATTGCATCCACCTTTTCTAAGTTCACAGAAGTAATCCACATGACACATGCCTACTCTCCTATCAAAAGATACATGTTATAGGTGGGGCTCACATGGGATGGTGGGGAGTGGCCAAGATTGAGCCGCATCACCTATCATTGATCTTCGATTTCAATTCATACAAGGCAAAACACAATTCCCAAGATCTGGTAGATCATACATAATGGCAGATGTTAGTTCACCTGTTAACCCTTGTGAGAATTACTCCTTAATGTTGAAAGTATGTGGGTGCATGGGGAAATAACATTGATGAGAACACGTGCCATGACATCTGGGTATGTGCAGAATCATGATGGGCCAAAAAGTGGCGATATGTAAGTGATATGATAGCCCATGTGGCTGACGACTTTTTTTTACCCAAAATTGATGAAATGAAAAGAGTTTTTAAAGGAAATTCTAAAATTTCCACCAATATAAATTAAGCTTTACTTTGAATTTAATAAATAATTATTATTCATTTTCTATTTAAATTATGACTAAAGTCCTGATTGATAGGTTGATTGAAAAACATCTATAGCTTTGAAACGGTATCACATTTTTTGAATCCGAAACATGCGTCACATTTTATGCTTCACATACTATAGGATTAAAAAAATAAAAAATAGATTTCATGAATTTTTTACCAAAATAAAGTGGTTTGATATATGAGTTTTTTATATTTTCTAAAAGTTGGAATAAAAAATTCATAATTAATTATTTAGTTGGAAAAAAATTACAAAAAAATATGCATCACATTGAGACATGAGTCCTCTAATAATCTCTAAAATATTATAAAAAAATATTATCATTTTATTGTGGTTAGGGTGGTCAGATAGACACATACTTCTTATTTTTTCCCTGAAATTTAAATACTACTGCATTGAAATTTCAAATTTTCACCAAATATATATATATATATATTTAAAATAAACCTACTAGTTTAGAAACTACATTCAATTTTCTATAGATTCTATTCTTACATATTTTTGAAATAATATAGATAACTTATTCAAATTTTTACATCAAGTTGCCTAACTCTGATTTTTTGAGTTTTTATTGCCACTTAAGAACCTATTTTTTCCATGATGATCCTGCACATATCCATCTATCATTTGCTTTTTTCTCAAACAACTTCCACCGCCCTATGAGGATTTAGGACACACCATATAATAGTACCACATGGCTATTTCCCACTAGATCATATCCTTAAAATAATATGAAATAGACCAAGATGGGCTCATGGGGAGCGGTACAAATATGCCTACACCTTCAATCAGTCAGTCGTCAATCCTCTTTGGAATGTGCCATGTTGAATGTTTTGGTTGTGTTTCTGATATGTGGTTGTCATTGATGTCAACACTATTATCATTAATGTCTTTAAGACTGTATATGTCGAGGATATTGAGAAAATTGTAATAAAATATGTTGCGAGTTGTTTGTGAAGTAGTGAGGATTAGTATGATATAAATTTTAGTATGTTGATGGTGAGAAGTCATGGTTTAAAAGGTTTTTTTTTAGGTGTATCTAGTTTATGCACCAAAAAGTTTTAGAGGTTCGCATGAATATTTGAGCAATTTATTATTTTTTTGTTCTAACAGTTATTCTCTTACTCTAGTTGGTGTTCCTAGAAGAAGATAATGTGATTCTAGTTATCTGAGTTGTTGTGAATTCTTTTGTGGTGTTTCATGATGCTTGTGGATGTTTCTAGATTGTGTTCTATCTATTTTGTTTGTTTGCATTGATCGGTGTTCTTGCAATTGGATATTTTCTCTTGTGTGTTCATTTTATTCATGTTCATGGCCGACAGGGTGATTGTAGCGTGTTGTGGATCTTCAAGGAATAATATTTGAAGGTGTTTCATGTTCGAGGATGTTGTTTTGGGTCTTCATTATGTTGTGGCTGACCTTGGTAGATTCACATTAATAATCTTTATTTTTTGGGCCGACACTTTGTATTCATTTTATCATTTTGTTGAAGTCAACATGTAGCGATGTAATTCTTTGTTGCGGATATATATGACCAATTGTTTATCTCATTTGAGAGGTGTGATACGAAGTGTGCAAAAAATAAGTGTGTGTGAATAATTTTCTAAATCTTTTGAAGGCAAAGTAGAGTGTGAAGAAGAGTGAATAAGAGTGAAGAAGTGTGAAGAAGTGTTCATGTGCCTAACTAGAACTGTAATCAGGCATTAACAAATGCTACTTTCTCAGTTCAAAATCCGGATGGTTGTAATCCGATTGTTTTTGTAAGATAGTGAGTATTCCTTTGTATTTGAGCAATGAGGTCTAGGCAGTGTGCCTGAATGAATGTCCATTCCCCATTTATTCTTCTTATACCTTTAATAGGGTATAAACTTGTGGACTGACCTCCACCATGGTTTTTCCCCTAACAGGGTTTCCATGTAAAAATATTTGTGTTATGTGTGTTTCTGATGTTCTATTGATTTATGCTTTCATGGTTATTAATCATATTTGAGAATAGGGGTTAATAAAGTTAATAAGTTTGAAATTATGTGAAAATTGATTCACCCCCTCCCCCTCTCAGTTGTCTGCCCTTGTGTTGCCAATAATTGGTATCAAAGTGGGTTCCATGGAAGAAGTTTAACAACTTGAGGTGATCTGAGATGGCGACATATAAGGAGGATAGTCCAAGATTTGATGGAACAAATTATTATTTTTGGAAGACTAGAATGGAGTGTCATCTGAGATGCATTGGTGAATCCTACTAGAACATTACAAGTAATAGGTATGTTATTCCTCAAAATGGTCCCGCTAGAATCAGAAGTTTACAAGGTTACAGGTATTTCATGTTTCTTATTGATGGTTATTATAGGATGATGTGGGTTACTTTCTTAAGGGAGAAATAAGAAGCTCTAGATAAGTTCAATATCTTTAAGGATATGGTTGAGATAGATACAGGTCTGAAGATTAAATGTCTGAGATCAGATAGAGGTGGTGAATTCACTTCCGATGAGTTTAATTATTTTTGTGAAGTGCATGGGATAAAGAGACAATTATTTGCACCATGAAACCCTTAGAAAAATGGAGTTGTGGAAGGGAAGAATAGGATAGTTCAAGATGCTTCTAGGACTATGATGTTGGAAGCAAATGTTCCTCATATCTATTGAAGAGAAGTTGTGAGTACTATCGTTTATATCCTCAGTCGGGTACAAATCAAAGGTGATATTGGTAAGACCCTTATGAGATATGGTCTAGTCATAAGCCTACTATTAGATATTTCAAAATATTTGGGAGTAAATGTTATATTAAAAGAGACAAAGATATAGGAAAGTTTGATGCTAGGAGTGATGAAGGAATATTTCTTGGTTATTCTACTAAGAGTAAGGCCTACTAATGCTACAACAAGAGATTGAGGAAAATGGTTGAAAGTGTAAATGTTAAGGTTGATGAAGAAATTGCAAGACCATCTAGAACCTGTGGATATGATTCTAGTGATCAGAATGATAGTACTAACAAAGGTCAGACTTCAAATCAAGTTCAGATCATTCTAGTGAATCAAGAAGATCAAGAGGAAGGAGAAAATAGTGAAAGTTTAGAAGAGAGATCGCAAGAGCCTGAAGTTCAAGAACATCCTAAGACTCAAAAGTATGTGAGATTAATTCATTTAAAAAATCATATTATAGGTGATAAGAACAAAGGTGTCCAAACTAGGAGAAGAATTGCACAAGAATACTCTTTGATATCAAAGACTAGGCTAAGTAATGTCAATGAAGCATACAAAGATGAACATTGGATTGAAGCAATGAAAGAAGAATTACTAAAAATTGAGAAGAATAATACATGGATTCTTGTTCTTAGACCTAAGGAAACAAATTTAATTGGAACCAAATGGTTCTTTTGGAATAAACTGAATGAGGAAGGTGAAGTTATCAGAGCAAGGCTGGTTTGTAAAGGATATTCTCAGATGGAAGGAATTGACTTTAAAGAAAATTTTGTCCCTATTGCAAGAATTGAAGTTGTGAGATTGTTTCTTGCCTATGCTTCTTATAAAAAATACAAGGTTTATCAGATGGATGTCAAGTCAACATTTCTAAATGGTGAATTGGAAGAAGAGGTGTATGTTGAGCAACTTGATGGATTTCAATTGACTGATCATGGAGATATGGTTTTTCAATTAAACAAAGGATTGTGTGGACTCAAGAAAGCCCCTGGAGCTTGGTATGCTAGATTGGACAAGTATTTTCCAAAGCCTGGATTTAACAAAGGTACTACTGATAGTAATCTATATTTTAAAATTTATGATGATAAAGATTTAATTGTTGAAGTCTTTGTTGATGATATCATTTTTGGAGGAGATGATGGTTTGTGCATGATTTTTTTTGATGAGATGTAGAATGAGTTTGAGATGTCAATGATTGGAGAGATGAAATTACTTTTGGGATTGGAAATTACTCAGTTAGATAAAGGGATATTTATATCTCAGTCAAAGTATGTGAAAGAATTGCTAAAGAAATTTGGTATGGAAGATTCACAGCCAGTCGGTACACCCATGATGACCGGATGTAAGTTGACAACAAATGATGATTCTTCGAAGGAAAATCAGACCAGATACAAATCAATGATTGGTGGATTGTGTTATTTGACTCAAACTAGACCTGATATCATGAATTTTTTATGTATTGTTGTAAGATTTCAAGTCGATCCTAAGGAATCTCATGTGATTGTTGTGAAGAGAAGTTTTAGATACTTGAAGGGAATAGTTGATTTTGGCCTGTGGTATCCTAAAGATGGTGATATTACTTTGAGTGCCTTTATGGATGCTGATTGGGAAAAAAATGTGAATGAAAGGAAAAGTACTAGTGGTGGTGCATTTTTCTTAGGAAAGAAGTTGATTTCATGGTTAAGTAAAAAGCATAATGTCATTTCTTTGTCTACTATAGAGGCAAAATACATTGCTTTTGCTAAGAATTGTACTCAAGTATTGTGGATGAAGCAGATGTTGAAAGATATCAGATTTATGCATGATGAGCCTATTGCTATATTATGTGATAATTCAAGTGCAATTAACATCTCTAAGAATCCAGTGTTGCATTCAAATACCAAGCATATATCTATCAAGTTTCACTTTTTGAGAGAGAAGGTGAGTGAAAAGGAAGTCAGATTGGAGTATGTGCCTACTAAGGAATAGACTGCAAACATCTTTACAAATTAGTTTCCTAAGGATACTTTTGAGTATCTCAGAGGGAGGTTAGGGGTAATTACCCCTCCTAATCAAAAATAAGATGCATTTTCTTGCATCAGTTCATGCATTTCACAATCATATCTTGATTCAGATTGATGTTGTGGTGGTTGCTACTTAGGGGGAGTAGTCAGATGATTCAGATATGTGGTTCAAATATTTTCTATATATTTTTCATTGATGTCAAAGGGGGAGAAGAGAAATTTGAAAACTGAGAATTATTTAAGGAGAAGAAGTCATGAGAAAAGAGTCAAAACCTAAGGGGGAGTAAGTGTTGAAGTTAGTTGTGTTGATGGTGTTTTTCACTTCACGTGTTTCCATCAATGCCAAAGGGGGATATTGTTGGATGTTGTGGTTGTTTTTTTATATGTGGTTTTTATTGATGTCAACACTATTAGCATTAATTTATTCAAGACTATATATGTCGAGGATATTGAGAAAATTGTAATAAAATATGTTGCAAGTTGTCTCTGAATTAGTGAAGATCAATATGATGGAAAGTTTAGTATTTTGATGGTGAGAAGTCATGGTTTAAATGGTTTGTTTCAGGTGTATCTAGTTTATCCACCAAAATTTTTAGAGGTTCACATGAAGATTTGAACAAGTTATGAGTTTTTGTGTTCAAACAACTATTTTGTTACTGTAGCTAGTGTTACTGGAAGAAGATAATAAGATTCTGGTAATCTGAGTTGTTACAAATTCTTCTATGGTGTTTCATGATTCTTGTGGATGTTTATAGATCATGCTCTATCTATTTTTTTGGTTCACATTGATCATTGTGCTCATGATTGGAGATTTTCTCTTGTGTGTTCATGTTTTTCATGTTCGTGGCCGACAAGGTGATTGTAGCATGTTGTGGATATTTGAGGAATAATATTTGAAGGTGTTTTGTGTTTGGGGATGTTATGTTGGGTCTTGATTATGTTGTGGCCAATCTTGTTAGATTCACATTAATAATCTTTATTTTTTTGAGCTGACAATTTGTATTCATTTTATTATTTTGTTGAAGCTGACAAGTAGCAATGTAATTCCTTGTTGTGGATATATATGACCGATTGTTTATCTCATTTGAGAGGTCTGATACGAAGTGTGCATGAATAATGTTCTAAATCTTTCAAAGGTAGAGCAGAGTGTGAAGAAGAGTGAAGAAGATTGTGTTGGACTCAAGAGAACACTAAGAGGGGGGTGAATCAGTGTTCATCAATAATTCAAACTCCATTCATTCAAAGCATTACACCATTTCACCATTGTATTAAATAAAAGATGTATGCATTCAATGTAAACATATACAACACTATGACACAAATTTTTGCGTGGAAACCTTGTTAGGGGAAAAAACATGGTGGAGATTAATCCATAATTTGAGTACTCAAAATATAGTTTTTTATAAAAGGAATACACTTGCATTCAAGTGCACTGCCTAGAGCTCACTACGCCAAAGAGAAAAGCTTACTACCTACAAAATGTAGATTAAAACCATCTGAAGGGTGAACTGAGATAATAGCATCTAATCATGCTAGGTAACAGTTCTGGTGAAGCTCGTGGATCTTATTCAAGATATACTTTCTTACTTTATATGACGCTCTTCCTTATTCTGCTCTTTGCTACTCTTTACATCACTTATGATCAAATTCACATTACTGCTCCACTAGATCTCGCAATTCACACTTCTTTATATTCGAACACCATAAATGCATACTTAAATGATAAAAACAATCTCTTATATATATCCGCAATCAAAGACTTATTCATCCAATAGTTAGCTTCATAAGGTATTAAGATATTTTAACTTGTCAACCAGATCCACCACAAAATATTTGTGTGCATCCTCCAAGGTCGGTTAAGAAAAAGAGAGTACCCAAATAACACTTAATCCAACATGGAGACTTATAATTAATTCTATCTTATACATACTTGAATTCCATCTTTGATGGGTAAGCCTTCTAGAATAGATAATTAACAAATCAGTGCACTGTATATTGTAGATCACTTACCAGTGAGTGTGCATCAGTACTAAGATACTAAAATCCTTAATAGACCTTCCTTAGAGATCCACAGCCAAAAATATCTATCCAATGGAATGACTAGATCAACTTGTATACCTTTTATCGAATCCCCTGTTCTTTAGTTTGTTTTGCTGGTAGGAGCCAAAATTGTACTGCACTATGGGATGCAAGACTTGAGTTGCACAACTTGGTTTGCCATGAATGACAACACTTACAAGCCAATCACCTTATCCATATGCCAAAAAATTGAAGAAGTATTCATGTGTTTAACTAGAATTATAATCAGACATTAGCATATGCTACTTTCTCAGTTCAAAATTTGGATGGTTGTAATCCAAATGTTTTTATAAGACAATGAGTCTCCATTTGTATTTTAGCAATGAGCTCTATGAAGTGTGCCTGAATGCATTTTCATTCCCCTTGTATTCTTCTTATACTTTTAATAGGGTATAAACTTGTGGAATTACCTTCACCGTGGTTTTTCCCCTAATAGGGTTTCCATGTAAAAATCTTGGTGTTATGTGTGTTTTTGATGTGTTGTTTTACGCTTTCATGGTTATTAATCAGATCTGAGACTACGAGTTAATAAAGTTAATAAGTTTGAAATAATGTGACAACTAATTCACCCCCCCTCTTAGTTGTCTTCCCCTGTGTTGCCAACACGCCAGTCATCTTTACCAAGGGGACTAGGTCAACCATTATATGAGACACATGGTCGAATCCCAATAGCCCATGTGAATAAAATAAGAAGCAATAAAACCAGCATGGGCATACTAGGAATGACTAAGATTTACTCCTTCGATTAGATGACCCATATGAAGCTTTAATTTTGTACATGCCACAAAATTTATTCATAAAAAGGGGGGCATGACTAGGATAATGAGATATTGACCCATAACAACAAAGGTTGAGGATTTAATTAATTTTAAGATGAGGCTTTCGATCATAGGAAAATTTAACATTTCAAAGGATCCATGTGACCGAAAAACCTAAGAGCAGGGGCTGGTAGAACAATTACCTCAATAGCACAAGTGACAAATTAAGTGACTGGGAACAGGAAAGACAGGTCAATGCAGTTTTAAAATGATGAAGGGTTTATTTGATTTACATGAAAAAATTTAGAATTTTTTATGAAAATAAAACCCTATCACAATGATGAGGACATGACCTTAAATCGGGCACAAAGGACCAAGCCAGACTTTCTCAAATTTTAGGATGGAACCAAAAAAAAATTAAGGGGTTATGTCAATATACTTGAGAGTTTTGGTCGGCTACCTATGCATTCAGGGATCAGTTCAAATATCTTATTGGGTGGAAAATATAGTCACAGTTGATTATAGAGATGTATCTACCCCAATGGGTATTGTGATAGTTTCATGAGTGACAGGATGTACCTGTAGGCACCACAAAGTACACACGATCGTCTTGGGAGCCAGTGTGGGACCACCTATAATAGTGATAGTGGTGGAGCAACACATTGATGGTTTTGTGGCATAGTAGTGGGGGTGGACTGGTAGATGCAGGGGCCACCCCAGAGTTTGATGCCTTGTGGATGATACATAGGCCACTTCCCTTGATATATCTAGATCAGACGGTGTTGGTGGATCGACAGGTAGTATTACTATGGGTACGCCTAGTAGGGCGAGGAGGCAAGGATGGTAGCAGGGGGAGTTGGAGCAGTAGAGGGATAGGAGATGGTGGGGATGGAGGATATAGAGGTAAATGGGATGGTGGTGATGGAGGAGACGAGAGGGGAGGTCAGAGGCAGGTGAGGAGAGTGTGATAGGGACTCGCATGAGTATTGTTGTCACCTATCCAAGAGGTGGGTGAGGGGAGGAGGAAATGGAGGTCAGGGCAGAGGGTGAGCAGGTAGAGGGATCTCGATAGGATGTAGAGCAGCTGGAGGCAGAGCAACCCAAGATGGAGATGGATGTGGATGTAGTGAGAGAGGAGGATGTGGATATTGTTGAGGAGGAGGAGATAGGGTAAGAGTAGGAGATAGATGATGCATAGAGGAAAATACACGAGCAGATGGTGAGGGGGAGGAGGTTCCAGATGGGAGGCCACCATTGCCTTGGGATGTGACAGTTGAACAATGGTTGTCAAATATGCAGAGTAGGCTAGATGTGACACTTGGTAGGATCAGGGCATTGGACGGTCATATAGAGGTCACCAGGGTGGAGTGAGACCAAGTGGTGGTGAGACAATAGGAAGGTTGGTAGTGGTGCTCCGAGTTAGTAGAGTTGTGTTCTAGGCCTGTGGGGGAGGTGGCTAGCGAGTTGGTGATGGTTAGTGTTTTTTGTGAGTATTAAAGAGGGCTATATGAGAGGGTCATGCTAATAGAGTGATGAAAGCTAAGTTTTACTCTGTCTCAGAGTGGTATAGGCAGTGGGTCTGGCAATAGGATCCACAACAGTGTGAGCCTCTCCTCATCATTTGGACATTCATTAGGACATAGGTCCTCACACAGTCATGGACATTCTTCAAAACATAGATCTAGCTACATTCATGGATCATTAGGACACAGATCCCATCATAGTCAACCATAGGTCACCATGGTTGTAGGATCATCATAGAGGTAGGTGGTTGAGTCAGTGCAGATGCCATCAAATCCAAAGAGGGAGCATTATTCACCCCATCAGGGCACCAACTAGGACTATGATTTTACAATGTTGTTATGTTGAGACACTTTTATATATTAACTATTTATCCTGCGAGCTCTATTTTTTGGGATTCCTCGAGACTCTATCTTGTTACATTATTTTTAGATGATATATATGATGCGGTTTTGGTGAGGATTTATGTTATGTGTTGTGTTATGATGCATTATGATTTTATTGTTTTCATGTGATGTGGTCTATGTTAATATTCCTATGATGATGCATTATATTCTATGTGATGTATGCATTTATGATGGTAATTTATGATGAAATGCCTTAATCTTATTGATGATGTTACTTTATGTGTGACGATACTTTATGATGATGATGATAATGTTCTATATATGCATAATGTTTGAACACTAATGGATTCCATGTTTATGATTATGAATGCATTTATATATGATGGTGTATGCATGCAATATATGATGCTTTATGTATTGATCATGACATGGATGATGTATGCAAATTAAAATGATGTACACTTATATGTTCTGTTAATGCAAATGAAATGATGTGAATGCACTGTGAGAGTGGATTTATGTGAATGTGTAATGTACTAATGCAATTCCTATATATGAGCATGTATGCAATTATATCTTTGTATGTCACAAGATATCATCAAAAGATGAAAGAAGAGAGATTATTAGACAGAAGGAGGTGGATATTAGCGCGGAGGAAAAATCCTTCAATATATTGCCAAAGTACTAATAGGTGTTGCATTAATTATCATTGGGCAAATTATTGCAATGGAAAACAAATACCATGATATGATATAAATCAATGGTGTGCACAATTGTACCATCGCATAGAACAAGTAGTCATAGACAATGCTAATCATGAATCATAAGAGGAACTCAATTGCCCCAGTATTTTTGTCACAACCAATCGAAAACAAGAAAGACATGTCATGAAACATCATTGCTCCTCTAAATCCTATGTAGGAAATCCTTGAGGAACTAGCAACATGAAAATTTTGAAAAGATAAGACAATCATCATGATACATGATTGCTCCTCTAGATCCTAATGTCAGACATCCTCGAGGAACTAGTAGCATGACAAAAGATCAAATGTTAATTGTTTATAGATAGTGTTTTCCAAGTATGTTTAGATGTCAAGTGTATTGATGTTGAGATACTGATTTTTTGATGACACCTAGGCATATGTTGAGTAGGCTAATGTGTCGGGTAATGTCGGGTTCAGGAAGGACACATCCTAAATGATGTCGATCTCAAGAGGATTGATCGTCAAATGCCAAGAGAATCTCTCAACATGTCAAATGACAATGTCAATGCTCAAGAAAGACATATCCTAAAGCATAACTAAATGACTAGGATTGTTCCTCTCAAAGACATATTTGAAGAATAACCAATAGTTGACAGGTTGACTAGATGATCGAATTGACCACACGTTGGTGCTGACATGCAAATTTTCTTGAAATTCCTATTAAATGATCGTCAAGGTTTATTTAAGAGTTACCTGATTTAGGACATTCACAAGAAGAGAACAATTGAATCAAAAAACCCTAAGGGACTAGACCTAGGGGGACTCGGGGGCTAATCAATGATGGCCTTGCCTATTTCATACACTCAGAGACCATGTAGTTCGATAGAGAAAATAAGTGATTGTCTGTTTATTGAAGACTAACTGACATGCTTTATCTTGACTCGACAATCCCTAAAAGGCTAACCTAAGGGGGCCTCAGGAGCTCATCAATAATGGAATTTCCTACATATCCAATGCATAGAGGCCTTGTAGTTCGACATGACTATTGGAGTATGAGAGACACTGAGAGGGGGTGGTGAATTAGTTTCTAGAGAAATTAAATCAATTTTATGCCTCTTTTAAAATGCTCTTTAAACCTTTTGAGAACAATATGAATTATGTTTCAAGAGTTAACATGTGTACCAATCTGATTTTGTGATTTACAAACACATAAATGTAAGTGTGGACATGTATAACTATGAAAAAGTAAGACCACAGATGAAATCAAATAAATAACAATAACATAGCAAATTTCTTGAATGGAAACCCCTCTTGGGGTAGAAAAACCACTTGTAAAATCATCTCACTAGCTTAATGAACCTCACTGATTACAAAATGCCTCACTAGAACAAATTACCTCACTGACCAAAGAACCTCACCGATTAAAGAATGCATCACTATGAATGATCATTATTTCTCACTAACTTGATCATTTTAACTTCACTATACATTTATGAATAAAAACATTAACTAGAGAGGATTACTCTGTTTCTCTACAAATAATTTTTCCTTTTCAATCTAATACATTTTATATCCTAAAGACACATTCACTTTGGATTTTTTAAAATATAAAACATATCAATTTACACAATTTTTTTTGCATATTAATTGCAAAACTTCTTTACATAATTTTGTTTAAACAATTAGTATGATAACTCTATGAAAGAACCGAACATAAAACAACAATAAAACATTGTTTATATAAGTATACAAAAGTTATCATATGTTGCCATTTGTCTCTTATCATAAATGTCAAATATAACCTTTTACAAACTATTTGAATAATGTTTCCAAAACTGCTTTCATCATTCAATGTGGAGTAATCTTTGTAAGAGTTTAGACTACTGTTAGAAATTCCTCTTAACTTCTTGCTATTTCGGTGTATGGTAGACAGACTAAACTGAAAGAATAAACACAAGAAACCAACATATAATACCATGCAAAACCCCTTAATATAATCACTTAATACAAAATAACTTTTTCAATGATGTGCCCTAGCAAAAGGGTTTGAAGAACTCAAAAGAAATATCCCCATAACATTGAGAAAATTCATGCTAACACCATGAATTTGAAAAACAAAAAGCCAACAACATTCTCAACAATGAAACCTGACTACCATTATCTTGCAACAATTAAGACATTCAAAGAAAAACCTAGCCATTTAACAATTTACAATCGAGAACACAAATGTAAACTCCGAATTTACTAAATAAGGGTTCCAAAGAACAAAATTACCACAATGGAGACTTGAAAAACTGCCAGACAAAGTCGAATACCACTTTGTCATCTTGAAACCCAACTATATGTGCAACCTAGAAACTGTTCTCTACATTTTATCAGCCGAATACCATTAAATTTCCTCAAATCCTACCAAGACCTAAGTTGGTTGCACAATTCTTTGTGTTTTCTAAACAATGATATTTAGGGCACAATGGTGATGTTGGAAACATATATTCACTTTGACCCATATAATGATGTTGGTGTCAACCCTTCTCAAAACAAAACATTTATCATTGTGTCAATATTAGACATTATTGTATGACCACATTAAACCTCAAAATCCCCCAAAGGAATATGTTGGTTATCAAACAAAGTATTATAATTCCTTTCCAAAGTCAATGCATAAGACTTTTTCATCGATGCATAAAGATTTAGAAGCTTTAATTTAAATGACCATGTTGCTTAGAACAAATACAATGCCACTATAACAATGTCATAATAAAGTTGAATTCCTTATACAACAACTTATAATTCCTTGTACAAATTTGATAAAACATGTGCTTAGTAATACCAAAGTAAATATAATAAGCACCACTCTTATGCCTTATATCTTTGTAAGGATATTAACAAATGTATTGTACCTAAGCAATGCCAATATACTAAAGCGGTATATGTATCATTTAACAATGAATTGTTCAATAAAAATGATATCAACTGAAGGTATGCAAACATGATGTCCTCCAAAACTGAAGGTTGTTATTCTTTATTCTTTATAACCTCTTAAAGTAGTGCAATCAAACATGAAATATAAGATATACTTGAGTGTGTTGAATGTAATTCTTGACTTCATGTTCCTTCTTTTAATTTCAATGACAATATCAATGATAAACTTGCATGCCATATGATTATCAATGTGTCCATAACACCATGATCAACTTACAATACCAAAAACCTAAGAGTTTATGTATTTGTCATCAAGGACAACAAATAAGAGAGAGGGAAACAAACACCCCCTTTTTCCTTGATGGCAAAACACAACTCTCTCTCCCCCTTTTTGCATCAAAGACAAAGGGAGGAAGAATTGTGCAATTGCCTCAAAGATAGATCATAACATCAGGAACCATAATCCAATATCCTATAGACATAAATGATGCACAAAAAACATAAAATATAAAGCATACCATCACCGTAAAATGAATCACAAAGTATCCCAAATGCCAAGGAAAACAACTGAATATGTCAGGAACTCTGCCACAAATGCATTTCTCCTCCAGAACAACTATAAGACATCAATATAGCACTGGTATGACTACCAAGATATGTAGGTTCCAAGGCCAACCAAGTTATTCTCCCTCTTTTACAACAATGAAAAAGTACAGTGAACTATAAATCAACATGAGTAGCATGAAATAAAGGTCACAAGCTAGTAGCCAAATCAATAGGAAGAAAAAATGCATATGTCAAGAGAGAATGAAAATAGGAATAACTCCCCCTATCTTCATATCTAAATGACCTTCATAAATTGCTAAGAACTTCACAAAGAGTACTAACATAGGCATCAAGTCACTATCCATTATCCAACAAAGGCATAGCATAGATCGTTGTCCATATAATATATTATCATCATGAATTGTATATCCATTATCTATAACTAATTATCAAAGATTATATATTGTCCATGTTAGTATACCCACTATCACTATTTGAACAGTATGAACTAGAGCCTAATTTGTCAAAATATCATGATAACAAAAGAAACAACTAACAAGCCCAAAATATGAATACCACTATCCAAAATCACCAACTACCATTATGATATTAGTTTTACCAATCATACCACTGTTTATACCAAGCAAATAAGTAAGTTCCTACCCAAATTATAACTCCATCCTATAGATATCATCATGACATCAAAAATAAAATTGCTTATCTTAAACGAAATCTGCATATAATCAAAAATTCAATATCAAATCAATCATCTAAAATCATCAATAATAGCACTACATCAGTTACACCAATGGTTTCACTTAACTGTTGTCCACTGTCACTTCCTTAATACTGCTTTTTGAAAAATAAATGACATATCACTGTCCAAAAATGCTATTTTATTCAAAAAAAAATTCCATATGCAACAAACAAAAAAACTAACTTTTGAGCCTTTTAAAAACTTCACACAGTATACACTAATGTATACTATTCAAGTAGATAGCTCATTATAATTACTTTATTAATTAGTACTGCAATGATAAAATCCACTGCAACAACCAATCATAAGGATAAAAGAAAACAGACTTGAAATGCACCCTAAAACTATACATAGATGATTTAGTGAATAGGAATATGAGGAAGATCATTCACTGTCTCCCTCAACTAAGAACTGAATTTCACACATCTTTTTTCTTGAAGATTGTAAATGTTCCCTTGAGTTCTTGAACCTACAGCAATAATTTCACCTATTTTCTTTCTAATCTCACACCCAAGAGCATAAAAAAGAATATGATAACCTTGATCACATATCTAAGTTACACTCAAAATATTATGCTTGAGACCTTCTAAATAATACACATCCTGCAAACACGGGTTATTATCCAAAGAAATTGTACCTTTCCCAATGATTTGAACACAATCATCATTTCCAAACCATACCAAACCACCATCACAATATTGAAAATTAAGAAATTTTCTTTTATCACCTGTCATATGGTGTGACCACCCACTATATAGAATCCATTCATTTTCCACCTTAGAATGTAAGATTGTTTGACTAAATATACCCTCTACCTTTTTATTAATTTTCTTTGGTTTCCAAATCAATCTAGTTTTAGTAGTATCAAAAAATGTTTTGGACCTCTAACTCTTTGCTATATATTTGAGATTTCTACACTGTGGATTTAATCTTCTTTTGAACACAATTTGTAGCTTCAAAGAGTTTTATTTTGTCACATTGTTATGCTAGGATTTATCAGAACGAGAGCAATGATCTTCTATAAACCCAAAACTTTTTTATCATTATAATGTCTTTGTTTAAAAAATTTTGCTAGTTTATTACTGGTGTTACCACATATCAAGTTCTTTCCTCGGGTCAGCAAATGTTACCTCTAAAGTGCAACATTCTTTTTCTTTGATTTCTAACTGCACTATTCTAACTTCTAGTATTTCAATTTGAAGTTTCAGCTCAGCAATTTTTTTTTCATAATTATTCTTCTTCACCACAACTTCCTCTTTAAGTTTATGAATGTATCTTAAGGAACTGTTTAATTCATGTTCAAGATCAACCTCTTCCTCTTTGTTAAGAAAAACACCTTCACTTCCAGATGTGTCACAACCTTTTTCAAATTTTTAGGATGTTTCTTCTTGGAACTCATCATTTTTATACATGTCAATTAGTTTGTTCCAAATCCCCTTTGCATCCTTGCAATAAATGACCTTAGCAATAATTTCATCTAGAAAACTATTAAAAATATCATCCATAGCCCTAACATGGTATTCAAGAGCCTTCTTTTCATCTAATGTAAGAGGAGATGTTGTAGATATTGAACAAGCTTTTTCAACTGCTTCCCACACATTAAATCCTAAGGAAGATGAATAGGTTTCCATCTTACGTTTCCAAAAAATAAATTTTGTGCCTTCAAACTGTGGTATTCTAAATACATGATATTCATCTATTTTTGAGTCATTATCAATTTCTTTATTACGATCTTGACTTGGATTAATATTTGTCATAAACAGTATTTCATCTATGTCCTTAATAGATGCATCAATGCCACTGTCAGATACTTCTACAATAAGACTTTTCTTCTTTTTACAATTAGTTTGTTTTTTCTTCCCCTACCTATTATTTGTTTCTTCATCACTCTCAAAGTTCTTGTTAGCACATTTAGAAGCATAATGTCCTACCTTCCCACAGTTAAAGAATTTAAAGGGTAACTTCCCTTTGTATATGTCTGAGCCTCTCTTTAATATAAAAACAAAGGCTAAATCATTTTCATCTAGACTGTCAGATTCAATAGCTATGTCACTGTTCTTTTTAACATATTAGAAAGAAGATTCTTTATTAGTAGAACAGTTATTATCTATTCTCATTTCATATGTAGTGAAAAGACCATTAAGTTCATCAAGATTTACCTTGTTTATGTCTCTTTCTTCAACAATAAAAATACTTGAATCATACTTAGGTGTTACATATCTTAACACCTTTTGGACCACCTTTTCTTCCAAGGTCTCTCCATATCCACGTATCTAGTTCACAATTTCTTGAACTCTCAACAAGTAATCAACAATCTTCTCATCATCGGTCATTTTAAGGCTTTCAAGCCTAGTTTTGTAGGCTTGTAGTTTTTCTTCTTTAACCTTCTCATCTCCCTCATAGACATTTGACAATCTGTCCCAAATTGACTTTGCATTTTTGCAATCTATGATTTTTACAAGGACATCATTTGTTAAACCACAACAAATGACATTTGCAACTTTTGCATCACACTCATATTCCTTTTTATCATTGGTTGTTGAGGGTGTTGCAATAGCAGTATATGCATTCTCAATTACAACCCAAACTTCATAACCTATAGATGTTATGTGTCTTCTCATTCTAAACTTCTAGAAAGAATATATAGTACCATCAAACAATGGTGCCTTGGATGTAGACAAACCTTCTTGACTTGTCATTTAGTACTCCTACCAGGAATCCCCTAGTTCAACTCAGACAAGTGTTAGGCTCTGACACCAATTGTTGGAGTATGAGATAAACTGAGACGGGGGCTGAATCAGTGTTTAGATAAATTAAATCATTTTTCTAACTCTTTTGAAAGCCCTTTTAAACCTTTTGATAACAATATGAATTATGTTTCAAGATTTAACATGTGTATCGATGTGATTTGCTGATTTATAATCACATAAATATAAGTGCAGAAATGTATAACTATAAAATAGTAAGATCACAAATGAAACCAAATAAAGAACCATAACACAGTGAATTTCTTGAGTGGAAACCCCTCTTGGTGTAGAAAAACCACTCATAAAATTGCCTCATTGGCTTAAGGAACCTCACTGGTTACATAATGCCTCACTGGATAAAATGGCCTCACTGACCAAAGAACCTCACTGGTTACAAGAATGCCTCACTGGAAATAAAACAATGCCTCACTGGTAATGATCATTATGTCTCACTAACTTGATCATTTTAACTTCACTATAAATTTTTGAATAAAAACATTAACTACAGAGGATCACTTTGTTTCTCTAAAAATCATTTTTCCTTTTCAATCTAATACATTATAGATCCTAAAGACTCATTCACTTGGAGTCTTAAAAATATAAAACATATCAGTTTACACAATCTATTTTGCACATTACTTGCAAAACTTCTTTACAGATTTTTCTTTAAATAATCAATATGATAACTCTATGAAAGCACCGAACACAAAATAATGATAAAACACTATTTATATAAGTATACAAAATTCCGCATATGCTGCCATCTATCTCTTGTCATAACTTTCAAATGTAGACTTTTACAAATTGTCCAAAGAATGTTTCCATAACTGCTTTCATCATTCAATGTAGAGCAATCTTTATAAGAGTTTAGACTACTATCGAAAATGCCTCTTAACTTCTTGATATGTCGGTGTATGGTAGACACACTAAACTAAATGAATAAAAACAAGGAACCGAAAGATAAGACCGTAAAAACCCCTCAATATAATCACTTAATGTCAAATAACTTTTTCAATGGTGTGCCCTAGCAAAAGGGTTTGAAGAACTAAAAAAAAATATCCCCATAACATTGAGAAAATTCTTGCTAACACCATAAAGCTAAATACATTCTCAACAAAGAAACCCAATTGCCATTATCTTGCAATTAAGACATCTAAAGAAAAAGTCAACCATTTAATGATTTTCAGTTGAGAACACAAATGTAAACTCCAAATAAAGTAAACAAGGGTTCCAAAGAACGAAATTACCATGATGGAGACTTGAAAAACTGCCAAACAAAGTTGAATACCAGTTTGTCATCTTGAAACCCAACTGGCTGTGCAACCTGGGAACCGTTCTCTGCATTTTATCAACCACAAAAACCATTAAATTTCCTCAAATTCCACTAAGACCTAAGTCAATTGCACAATGATTTGTGTTTTCTAAGCAATGATATTTAGGGCACAATGATTATGTCGAAAATATATATTCACTTTGACCCACATAATGATGTCGGTGTCTCCCCTTCTCAAAACGAAACAATTTTCATTGTGTCGCTATTAGACATTATTGTATGACCACATTAAACCTCAAATCACCCCAAAGGAATATGTTGGTTATCAAACAAAAAATTATAATTCCTTTCCAAATTCAATGCATAGGACCTTTTCACTAATATATAAATCTTGACAAGCTTTAATTTAAATGACCATGTTGCTTAAAACAAATACAATGCCACTATAACAATGTCATAATAAAGTTGAATTCCTTATATAAGCACTTATAATGCCTTGTACAGATTTTACAAAACATGTGCTTAGTAATGCCAAAGTAAATATAATAAGCACCACTCTTATGACTTATATCTTTGTAAGGATATTAACAAATGTATTGCACCAAAGAAATGTCAATATTCTAAACCAGTATATATATCATTGAACAATGAATTGTCCAATGAATATGATATCAACTGAATATATGCAAGCACACTGTCCTCCAAAACTGAAAGTTGTTATTCTTTATTCTGTATAGCCTCTTAAAGTAGTGCAAACAAACATGAAATATAAGATATACCTGAGTATGTTGAATGTAAGTCTTGACTTCATGTTCCTCCTTTTAATTTCAATGACAAACTTGCATGCCATATGATTATCAATGTGTCCATAACACCATGCTCAACTTACAATGCCATAAACCTTAGAGTTTATGTAATTTTCATTAAGGACAATAATGGAGAGGGAGGGTAACAATGACATGACCTTGTTTCAAGTGATAAAGGACATTATCATGATTTTTATTTTGACAAACCTAAAAGGATTGACCTAATGCCTCAGGGGCACATTGACAAATGACCTTGCCTATGTTGAATCGTAGAGGCAATGTAGTTTGATGATGACAAAGACTGATGTAACTGACACGATGAACTTTGACTCTGCTTTTGGGACTTTTGAGAGTTATTTGGGATTTTTTGTATTTTCAACATGTTTTGAATTTTTTTTGGATTTTTGATGGATATTTGATTTTTTTCTCTTTTTTCGGGACATTTTATGATTTTTAGGGATTTTCTAAATATAGGAGACCATGTGGGATATCCACTGTAGTCAAATGATAAAGGTGTTGCTCCCAATCAGGTTGAGGATTGAACAAGATGGACAAGATGAAAAGGCACGCACTATCGGTGATGTGTGAGGCATGATGTCAACCATTGTCAGCCATGACAAGAAATAGTGTTTTATGACAGACGTGATGTTGTTTATTTATTATGGATGAAGGTAGATGGAATGATAGTAGATAGAGAAGAAAAGACTATCTATGCATGGTGCCTATTTGCTAGGTTTTCACCATGGTACTTATCTAAAGTGCCATCGAAGTGGTTTTCACTGTCGGACGTATTATTTCTCTCTACTATTTTTGATATTTTCTAATTTTTTTAGGGTCACCAAGACACCTATTTTCTATGTTTTAATCAAGGTGATGATTTTTTTGGTATTTTTCATTTTTTTGGTATTTTTGTGGTTTTTGGCCAAGCTCTCTGATGCTATGTGTAGAACTTGTGTAAATGAAAACTATTGATAGGTTTTGTCAATTGTTCCTTGTCTAGAGTAGCTAAATAGTAAGCGCAAGAACCAAATGAAGCAGTGACGATGTATGGACCCAACCAATTAGGCTCAAAATTATCGGGCTTCTCATGGTCAGCTTGATTCTTTGGATTTTGTATCAAGACTATGTCACCAATGTCAAAATTTCAGATCATAACTCTTGTTTTGTAGGTTCCGTAGAGATGATTTTGATATACCTATAAGTGAGTCAAGGCATTTTGTCTATGTTCTTGTAACAATTTTAGCTCATGCAATTGAGACTGGCGATGTTCTTCATCATCAATCAATCCCTTTATGGAGACCCATAAGGAGGGGATTTGGACCTCAATAGGTAGGATAGCTTATGTTCCAAAGACCGAACCAAATGGGGTGGCACTAGTAGACGTGTGGATGCTGGTACGATAGGCCCATAGGGTGGGATTAGGTTGTAGATGCTAGTCACAACCAGGGTCATTAAAAATATTCTTAGTAATTTTGATGATTGTCTTATTAGATGCCTCAGCTTGACTGTTACCTTGTGGGTAATATGGCGTAGAAAAATGATGTTGAATATGGAACTGTTCACAAAGCTCATGGAAATCCTGATTTTTGAAAGGATGATCATTGTCTATGATTATGGATTGAGGGATACCATACTGGTAGATGATGTAGTTAAGGCTGAACATGTAAATTTTATTACTGGTTATGTAGGTGAGGGGAATGGCTTCTATCCATTTGGTGAAATATTCAGTAGTGGTGATGATGAACTTATGGCCATTGGATGAAGTGGGATGAATTTTACCCATGAGGTCAAGTCCCCATTGTGCGAAGGGCCAAGGAGAAGTGATTGGTCAAAGCTCTTGTGTGGGAACATGAATGAGATTGCTATGCATCTGACATTGATGAAATGTTCTTACAAACTAAAGGGAATCATTTTCTTTGGTTGGTCAATAGTACCCAAGTCTCTTAAATTTCTTAGCTAAGGTTGGGCCACTCAAATGAGATCCACATATACCATCATTCACCTCATGTAAGGTTATTTGTGCTTCATTTGTGTTGAGACATCGAATAAGGGTATTTTCAAAGCTACATCGGTATAGGGTGTCATTAATGATGGCATAGCGAGAGACTTTGCAAATAATGGATTTGTGTTGGTTACTTGAAAGTTTGGATGACAGAGTCTAGGAATGTAGGTAATCATATATGTCTTGGTACCAAGGGGAATTGGGACCAACAAGCTCACAAACCATTTATGATTCATGGATATTATAAGCGGTAACCAACAATTGTTCCACTAAGAATTCAAATTATGGCACATTACTACAAATGTCTAAGATTGATCCAATCATCACCATAATGTATGTTGCCTTGTTTTGTGTCTTGGGAACCTGCTCAAAAGTGATCATATGGAAATATGTTATGAAACTATCTACCATGCATATATAAGGAATCAAATTTTCATCCTTGGTGTCATACTCATCGTTGACTTGGTTGATAACCAACTGAGAATCTCCAAAGACTAGGAGTGTTTTGATCTTCCATTTGATGGCCATTCAAAGTCCTCTTACCAGTGCTTCATATTCAACAACATTGTTAGTACAAGGGAAGGCGATTCAGAATGACTTAGGAATAGAATCTCCTTATGGTGTAATGAATAGGATGTTTTCTCCTGAGCCATGACCTGTATGGGACCCATCAAAATAGAGTTTCCATAGTAAATTAGGGCCTACATGCAAGATGGATTCATCTAGGAAGTCAGCCACCAAAGGGTGATCACCTTGCATGGGTGTGTCAGCAAGTTGATTTTCTATGACCTGTCCTTTTATTGCATTGTGTTCCACGTATTGGGTGGCATACTCATTAACTATCATTACCCACTTTTCCAACTATCTTGTCTATGTTGCATGGCTGAGAAGATACTTCAATGGATCTATCTTTTCCACTAACTGTGTCTTATGTTTCAACATATAATATCTGACTTTTTGAGAAAGGGTATGTGCAAGATCATCATGGGACAAAAAGTGACAATATGTAAGTGATATGATGGCCCATGTGGCTGATGATTTTTTTGACCCAAAATTGACAAAATGACAAGGGTTTTTAAAGGAAATTCTTAGCTTTCCACCAATATAAATTATGCTTTACTTTGAATTTCATAAATAATTATTATTTATTTTCTATTTAAATTACTACTAAAGTCCTGATTGATAGGCTGATTGAAAAAAAATTATAGCTTTCAAATGATCACATTTTTTGAATCTGAAACATGTGTCACATTCTATGCTTCACATACTATAGGATTAAAAAAAAGAATTGAATTTCAAGAATTTTTGACCAAGTTAAGGTGGTCAGACATACGAGTTTTTATATTTTTTAAAATTTGTAATATAAAATTCATAATTAATTATATACTTGGAAAAAAATTACAAAACAATATGCATCACATCGGTACATGAGTCCTCTACTTATATCTAAAATATTAGAAAAAAATATTATCATTTTATTATGGTTAGGGTGGTCAGAAAGACACCTACTTATTTTTTCCTTGAAATTTAAGTACTACTACATTGAAATTTCAAATTTTCACCAAATAGATTTTTATTTTAAAAAAATAAACCTACTAGTTTAGAAACTACATTGAATTTTCTATAGATTCTATTCTTACATATTTTTGAAATAGTATAGATAACTTATTCAAAATTTTACATCTAGTTGCCTAACTTTGATTTTCTGAATTTTCATTGCCACTTAAGTGTCTGTTTTTTCTATGATGATCCTACACATACCTGCAACAAATACCACTTTGAGGAAGACACGTTCAATGGGAGTGTAGTTGAGTTCATACGCAACCAAGGTGTGACTGATGTAATATATGGCTCTTTCTTTCTCCTCGTGATCGTTTTGTACAAGTAATGCCCCCAAACACAGAAGTGGTTGTAGAAATGTACAAGATTAGAGGTTTTACATCAATGGGAAATATTAGGACTAGTGGTGTCAGAAGGGAGTTCTTGATTAGTGCAAAAGTTGTTTGACATTTGTTAGTGCACACAAAAGGGATTCCCTTGTGTAGAAAATATTGGAAAGGTTAACACTTTCTGGTTAACTGTACAATGAAGCATCTGATGGACTATAGTCTTCCCTACAATGTTCTTAGCTCACTAATTCCTTTTGGTGGAGGCATGTCCAAGATTGCTTCTACTTTAGCTAGGTCAACTTTGATGCCTCGACAAGAAACTATGTTCCCCAGGATCTTACACGAAGTCACACCGAAAATACACTTCTTAGGGTTGAGACATAATTTATACTCTTCTAGCCTTTTAAATATTTTGTCCAACACTTTTAGCTGATCGCGGTATGTCAAGGAATTTTCTAGACGATCATCAATGTAGTCTTCCATCAAGGTGTGCATAAGATCATGAAATATTGTGGTCATGGCTCATTAATACATAGCACCTACATTCTTTAGGCCAAAAGGCATCACATTCCAATAGTATGTACCCCAAGGACAAGTGAATGATGTTTTGTGTTGATCTTCTAGGGCGATGTGAATATAATTGTATCCGGAGCAACCATCCATGAGGAACATCATCTTGCATGTTGTTGTGAGATATACTATGATGTCTATGTTTGGAAGCAGAAAATCATCTTTTGGATATGCCTTGTTTAAGTCCCTAAAGTCACTACATATGTGTATTTTCCCATTTGGTTGTGTAACAGGTACTAAATTGGACATCCATTCTACATAAACTATTCATCTTATGAACCCTGCATCTAGTAACTTGTTGAGTTCAGCTTTGACAAGCAAGGAAATATGTAGATGCATCTTTCGTAGTGCTTTTTTGATAGGTTTAGCCTCTAGGAGCAATAAAATGGTGAAAGAATAATGATGGATCTTATCCTAGCATATCAAAATAGGACCATACAAAGTTGATCTTTCATTCTATAAAGAACTCTTGAAATTTGGATTTTTCCGCTTTTGTCAATGAGGTTGCAAAGAGAATCATCTTGGGATTTTCAGGTGTGGCTACATTGACCTCTACGGTATCCTCAATGAGCATGGCCAATTTCTCTTGAATCACAGGAAAAAATTCCAATCCTCCATCTTTCGGTGCCTCGAGGAGGTTTTCACATTCAAATACGTCCTTTCTTTTTACTTTTGTACCGTCAAAAGGTGCCTTGCGGTTTTCACCTAAAGACATGTTTTTTTTGTTTTTTTTTTACTTTTGCGACTAGAGGATTGAACTATCTCCCCGAAGTATGTTGTAGAATCAATAACTATGGTGAATCCAACTTTATGGTCCCCCACTCAGTATTCCTTCATGGAGTCCCATGAATGCAGTAATAACCTCATCATTTTCGAAGATGTCCATCATAGGTGAGTCTTGTTGGTCCCAATCAACGAGTTGTGGGTATATAAGGGAAACTCCAATATCAATGTTGGAAAAAGGTGGAGAGAATGCTAAATCATGCAAACTAAGGTTGAAAGGGTAAAGATGGAAGTGTCCTCAAAGTCCCAAGAGGATTCCATCCAATCATCATCTTCATTCAACTCAAGAAAATTGGACTGATGGTCAAAATAGGGGACAAACTCAGGAAAATTGGAATCATGCTCCAAATAGGGGTCAAATAAGTTGGAATCATGGAAAATAGGTTCAGGTGGCGATTTAGGTTCATCATCATCACAAGGACAAAAGAGTTGTACCTAGGCTTATCTTTTCAGAGGGACTTTAGGAGGGTCAATAGAAGGTGTAACTTTAAAATTTTTACAAAATTCTTCATTGAAAGAAGACTCACTTGGTTCTCAAAACATTTCATCGAGCTCATAGCCACTTAGGGATCTTCTGGAACCAAATTCCCACTCGTGCGATTTAGTTTCAATATAGGATTCCTCAGTTGTCTTGACACTTTTAGAATCACTTACGCACTCACTCGAAAGTACATGGGTACATGGAACATCAATCTTGATTGGCTCAAACCCTAACCCCAGATTCTTTGGTCTTCTAGAAGGAATTATGGGTTCTCTTCTTCCAGTCTTGTTTATACCAAGGCAACTAGTTTCATCATATCATTTCACCTTCATTATCTCATAACACTTTCCATACTATTTTACTAGTAATAGAGGTAGGTCTTCCATGTCCTTATAAATCTAGGTGGAAATGTCTTCAATATAATCTTTGTTTAACTCTCCGCATTTTGTGAGAGTCATTGTAGGAGGAACTTTAAAGATCACTTTGGGCTCCATTCTGAAACAAGGCCTACCATAATATTTTAGGGACTTAGGTATCAAAGTGATATAGTAGGTCAAGTTTAATTTGTACGTGCCACAACCTTCATCCTGGATCTTGACATTCAGGTCGACACTTGGGGTGGTTGAAGTAGATGGTATGGTGGATGTCGAAGGAGTGGACATGGATGGATTGGATAGTGTAGATGGATTCATTTACTTGGAAGAGGGAGATGTTGAAGCTTCACGGTTAATAGGCACTTATTGTTAAGAAATGCCCCTCAAGTTGGTGCAATACTGAAAGGGGTCAGGAGCACCAGGTATGGTAATCTCGGTGTTGTTGAAAGGAAACTTCAAGAATTGGTGATAGGTGGACATAAATTCCTTTAGTGTGTGAATCCAAGGTCGAACAAGTAGGATGTTGTAAGGAAACTCAAGATCTAGGACTTGACAAGTGGTATCGACAATTACTGGCCCCACACGGATAGGGAGCATGATAATGCCCTTAGAAGAGCATTCCTCCTGATCATACGCCTTTATGACTATACTTTTGGTGGCATCTACACATGCATCAAAGAAACCTAAAGCCTTGAATAATTTTAGAGAGAATATGTTCAATCCTTCTCTGTCGTCTACTAAGACTTGTCTAACCTTCTGTTTATGGATGAAGACTTTAATATGCAATGCATCATTATGAGAGGATTTAGGAAAAGAGTATTCTTGCTTTGAAAAGATGACATGATGGGAAGTGGTCGAATATCTGACCATGGCTTCAAAGTGGTTGAAATCAATGTTGGTAGGAATAGAAGACTCATTTAAAGCCTTATTGAGGATAGCTTTATGGGTAAGAAAGATGTGCAACAACTCAAGTATAGAAATTTGTGTGGGCATTTTACCCAATTGGTCAACAAAGTTGGATTGTCCTTTGGGTTGTGGTTGTTTAGCAAAAGGACCAGGTATTGTGATCTTGCCTTGATGAGTGGTGACATTACATTCTAGATTCTTTCTAATGGTGATGGTATTGACATGTTCATCAAAATCTCAAAGGTGATTAATTATAGGTCCACTTGAGTAGTCAAACACACCATAGTGTAATTGGCTCTATTATTAGTCTTTTGTCCCGACGAGGAGGGATTACCTAAACCATGATCCTGCAATGGATTTTTATGAATGGTATGGTCTAAATTAGAACATAATTGTTGTCCTCCAAGTTCAATTTCATTAATTTCAATAAGGTCTTGTATGAGATTCCTCAATTGTTTGCAAGAAGAGGTTTTATGTCCTTTTATTCAGTGATAATCAAAGAAAGAATTATCATCCCACCATGATGGTTTGAGTTTCCTCGAGTCATATGTTTTAGGATCTTACAATGTGATGACATTAGCCTAGATAAATTTCTTGAGGACAAATTCAACTGGTTCCCCCAAAGGGGTGTATGTGTGTTTATTGGTAAATTGTCAAGTTGGTCATTGTTGTCCTTGGTTCTGATTGTTTTGAATGGAATTTGCTATCAGTGTCGGGGTGGTCAAAGGAGTGTTTTTTTATTGAGATCCCCTAAGTTTTATTGAAAGATCCATTGTATTTACCGATTTAGCATCGACAACTCCATAATTGGTAATATGTTTATTCTTGACCCAATATTTTCTCTTATCATTAGTTGGGTTTGTGTTTGTGTTCTTGCTAGAATATTTAAGTTCACCTTTTGTAAGGAAATATTTTTCTTGTTGAACTCCCTTTTCAACTAGGTCTATGAAGATGGTGCAACAATGGGCTTGCAAGTTGTATCTCAATGGTCCAACAAGATTTTGAACAAACATGTTTACTTTCTCCTTTTTGGGTATCTTCGTGGGACATTGACTCGCTAGACCTTGCCATCTTTGGAAGAAAGGAATGAATGTTTCACCAGTGTCATCTTGAGTGGTCTTACATAATGTGGCAATAGTAACATCAGTGTCTATGTTGTAGGCATAATTTTCCACAAATTTATTGGTGAGTTCCTCCCATGATTTTATCCCTTTTGGCAAGAGAGTGACCAATCAAGTACAGGACCTATGACACTCCTAGGAAAGAGTCTCATCAAATAAGTGCGTTCATAAGCAACGTCTACACAATTGGTCATGAATTCTCTTATATGCTCTATGGGATTGGTCTTTCCTTTGTATTTGGAGAAATTTGGTACTACATATCCTGGAGGAAATGGTGGCATGTGTAATCTTGTATCAAATGGGTATGGACATAAATCAAAGGATGTGTAAGGTTTCTTGTTTGATATTTGCATGTCCTCTACTTGTTTTTGCAAGGCAACAAGTTGGGTAGTTAGTGTGTCCACTATAGGATTGTTGGTGGTGTTACACATGTTGGTGATGGATATCCCATGGGTGCCCATTTGTTGAGATGGTATGTTTTGATTTGAAATGGATTGATGTTGAGAATATTGCACATTTTGATTTTGGATTTGTTGGTGTTGAGCATTTTGAGTGGGAATTTGTGGTTGTGTATGAACATGGGATGCATATGTGGGAATATGTGTTCCAATAGTGTTAGATTGCATTCGAGGAATTTGTTTCCCAAGAACATTTTGTTGACCAAGTCGATTCATATGTTGTGATACTTGATTTCCTTGCCCAAATTGATAAATATGGCCACGTGCGAAATTTGTGTTTTTCCAAGTGTTGGTATTGACTTGAGGGCCTTGTGATAAGGCATTGGTGGTGGGTGTAGATCCTTGAATGATAATTTATCTCTTGTTTCTCCCAAAAGGGTTTGATGGAATTGTTATCATAGCATTGGGGGAGGTCCCAAATGTGAACCCAACAATTTGTGACACAATTGTTGATACTTGAGGCATTGATCGTGATGAGGTTTGTGCTTTGGTTGGTTCCCCCACAATGGATGTGGTGTTAACTGTTTTGGTTGTGTTTTGAGTAGTGGCACCAATGGACGTAGTTTTGATTATTTTTGTGGAATTTTGAGTTGTTGCTCCAATGGAGGTAGTGCTAGCATTATGTGGTGGTGTTGAAGGAGGTTGACTAATTTGGGTGTCATGGTTAGGTGATGCTTCTCTTAAGGTATTAACACCAAATCCCTATGGAAATTTATCTCATGCATGTATAAGCATGGATAAATATCATTGAGGATCTTGTAAGAGCAATTATTCTACAAAGGAAGCTACTTCAAGGTTTTGGGTAGCAGCTTTTATCTCCTCCATGTATACTCAAGTCCATTTTTATCTATATGCACGAATTGTTTAAAGGGATTGTGACATGATGAAGAGACAATGTTTGTGTCATTAAAAGGATTGTTGGAATTTTTCCCTAGGTTGGTGTTGTTGTGAATGGTGTTTAAGTTCATGTCACTATGATAGTAGTAAGGATTGTTTCCTTGTCCAAAGGGGTCCATTTCTCTTCTCTTTCTTTGTAGTCTAGTCTCAACTATGTAAGATTATCTCAAATAAGAGAGGGATAATGTGAATGATATGAAACCAAGTCTATATATGAGGATGATATGACACTAAATCTATTCTTTTGGATTTTTGGTTCTAACAAGACAATGCTAATGCAACTATGTTTCTAGTATATTTGAAATAAGGAGTGCAATAAGGTATAATGCAAGGTGATAATGCAAAGTGATAATTAGGATGAAAAGGGATGTCTAATGGAAAATGATGAGAGACTAAAGTATGTAAGGCCTAAGCAAGCTCTAAAAGATGATCAATTTTGGGAGATTTAAAAGAGGTTTCCTAACCATCCAAAGTTTCACCAATGTTACAATTTTGATTGTCAAAGCACTTTTTGTAAGACTAAGTGAAATGAAAAGGTGACAAGGTAAGATTCCCAAACTAGACTTATGAAATGGAAAAATCTCACCTAAAGTACAAAAATTAAAAGAGTGATTTTTGACTTAGTCCAATGACAATTTTCTTTTGAGGCAATGGTTTCGGAAATGTATGGAAAGGTTTACCTATTCTATAGTCTACAAAGATGAAAATATGATAGTTTCTCTATGCTGAAAATTATTGTGGATCCTAAGATGTAACTAATATTTGTAATGGTAAACTTGTGGTAACAAATAAATTCCAACTAAAAGATGGATAATTTGAGCAAATATTTTCTGGTTTTTGCACAAAGACCACTGAGAAAAGATGTTAAGAGATGGACTCAGAATGTTTGGTTTTGGATTAGGATGGTAACAATCATTTTCCTAAGAGACAAAAATATGTGTTTTTTCAACTAGCAGTTGTGTTGCACAGGAAAAATATAGTGTTTCAGACAGCAAATTTGATGTAGAGTTATCAAATGCATTGTTTTGTGTAGCAAATGCATTCCAAAATAGTTAGATGCATGTTATAGAGTCTTAGTTGTGTTGCACTTTGAATAAGATCTAGTTTTCATGTAATTTTCACAAATTTGTGAAGTTGTTTCAACTTGATTGTGGTTTCTAGATTTGTAAAAGGTGTTTTATGTGTTTATTGAATCAACAAACATTTTACAAAAACTTGGTGTTTTCTTGAATTGTTGGAGACAAGCACATAGAAAAAAAGCACAATCCGATGGTTAGCAAGGACTATATTCATTGGATTCCCACTTGGATTAACCAACCATGCTTATTATTAGTGGATGACTTAGAATCTTGGCCACACTGGCTCTCCTCCATGACTGTCACTTCTCAGGTCAACCAAGCTTCGAGTTCTAATGAATCTCCCACGACAAAATCTTCATCTCTACAAAGAACCATGAAAATTTGGGACAACTTGGGAGGTTTGACCTCTTGCACCAACAAATAGAAGGATTTTGGAAATCTAAACAAAAGGGTTTTAGTGAATACTTGGGGACATGGCACCTTGCAAGCGTCCAACAAGCCACTTAAGGCTTCAATCACTCTACTAGGGGCTCTTGTACCTTTAGAAGCAAGGTAGGTACCTTGTTTCAAATGACATTGTATGGCTGAGGCCTACATACCATGAAAACTTGATAGTTTAGTCTTATCCTTTTATATACTGGCCCAAGTGAAAAAACAGTTGGAGTCATTCCCTCTTTCGAGGCAGGCCCCTCTAAAGATAACATAAATGAAAAATGAAAACTTTTTTTTTGATCATCCAAGATTGCACTAAGGCATGAGGAGAGTGCATACACAAAGATTTCATTCCACAATCACAAGATTGTTCATTTTACTATCCAAATTGAAATGTTTTGGTGGTAAAGAAACAACTCCTAAGTTTTTTTGATTCTCGAGATCACAACAAGGCACAAGATAAGTGCATACACACTAAGGAATTGTTACTACACCACAAGACACCTCAAACACTCATTAATTTTAGCCCAATTTATTATGAGACAAGCAAAGTTCTTTTTAAGCCAATGCTATGAAAATGTAAGTAAATTTTTAGCCTTGATGAGAGTATATGCAAGTTGTATTCATTTTAATCCCCATGAGTGTGAATGCAAGTTCATTTTAAACCATGAGTGTAAATGCAAGTTGTTGTTTGTTTGTTTTTTTCTTTGGGATTAAAAGGATTTATAAAAACCAACAACAAAACAAGGGTTACTATCTCCTTCCAGCTTGCCACATGCTGCCAACAACAAATCAGTAACCAAAAATCCCTAACCTACTAAAGTATAAAGAGGAAATTTAGAAAATGATGCCAAAAATTGAGAGTAAACCTGTAACAGGTAGATGTGTCACTCGGCTTGTCAAGTGCATTGTGAAATAGTAGATGTGTCTTTGTGAAGGATGAATGCATCTCTTTGTTGCAGATGCATCATTCCCAAACACAAAGGTGTCGCGGCCTATCATATGTGGCTCAAAAAACTATGTTTGTAGTGTTCTATATCTATACATACAAAAAAAATGATGAAAAGGTCGTACGAAAAATACAAAATATGTTTTGGCATTCAGGTTCACCAATGTAACTAAGGCTAAAATTCAAGTTAGTATAAAATAAAATGCATAAAAGAAACCCTATCTAAACAATGAAGCACATAGGATGAAAATGGCATAAATTAAAGAAAGTTTCACCAAACAGCCTTCATGCCCTCCATGATTGACCTTCATTTCCCTTCTCCATTTGTTCTAAAATGATGTTTTCCCTCAGATTTTAAAGAGAAACTATGACTTATGACAAAGACTCAAGAAAATATTAAAGGATTTGACTAAGAAATTGCAAGTGTACTAAAAAAATTCAAGTATGAAGTATGAATCAAGATGCTTAAAGATGTCTAAATGAGGCTGCAATAGCGCTTTTATAAAAGTCAATTTGTTGCATGAATGGCCAAGATTGAAAGTTGATAAAGCCCTAATATCAAAGGCTGAAATTGTATGTGACAACTAGCAATTAGGGTTAGGGAAAACCTAGGTTAAAATTTGAAATGAAGGGCTCAAATTTGATTTTTTTAAAATCAAATCAAGGGTCAAGAATGCATGTGACAAGAGGATATTGGGCACAAAAAAAGAGGTTGGTGGAGAATCAAATAAGAATTTAAAATTATTTCATTCAAGAGGTGATATTGACCTTTTGAATTAAAAATTAATTTAATTCAAAAGTGGTGGGGTCATGTGGTAGTAAATAATTATTTTGAATTATTTACTTCATGGGAAAATAGAAAGTGAGAAATTTAAATAAATGGTTTATTTAAATTTAGGGAAAAGTCAATGAGACAATTAAATAATTAATAATTATTTAATTGTGGAGAAAATGGACAAGTTGGACAATAATTAAATAAATTGTAGGTATTTATTTAATTAAAAGAAGACATGGGGAATTAATGATGTATTTAAATTTATTTATTTAAATAATCAGGAGGAAACAATAGATAAATGATAATCAAATAAATTTAGGAATTTATTTAATTATATGAAGACATTGGAAATTAGCGACATATTAAAATAAAATAAATGCAATTTATTTATTTAAATAGTCAAGAGGAATAAAGGATATGAATTAATCAAATAATTAAGAATTATTTAATTAATTGTTGAATTTGGACCATAGGACATAATTAAATATTTTAATTATGTTAAGATGAAATATGAAAGAAATAAATTTTGTAGGCCTAGGTCAATTTTATGTGTCTATAGGAAGTAATGTTTGTTACTGCCATAATATAATTTGTAAATGTATTTAAAGGGCATATTTTTTCTCTTGAGAAGGCAATCAATTCTTTTGGGAGGAAATTATGCAAAGTAATTTTGGAGATTGATGTTTAAATACAAAGACGTTGTATTTTGTATTCCTTGAAATGAAATTGGGAATTCTAAGGCATTTGAAACCAATTCCTTGGATGCAAGTAAAGGAGAATGTGAAAGAGTCTTAGGTGTAGAGAGAGACTATGTGAGAAATTGTAATGCAAGTTTGAAGCTTGGATGATGTAATACGGTGATTAAGCTTGGTGCCATTAATAAAGTGTTCCTACATTTAGAAGTGAACCTAGAGACATGGCCTGAACATATGGGTGAACTCCATTAACAAATTCTCTATCATCACTTTAATCTCTCTTATTTCTTTCAATATTTGATTTCTTCTTTGAGTTATTAATTACAAAAATTAAAGTAATTAATTAATGTTTTCATTAATTTGTGTAAATGATTAAGGGAACTCAATTTTGTAATTTCAATGGTTAAATAAACATAACCACACAATTATATTTTACGATCATGAAAATCTATTATTGGGGTTAAGTGCAAGTATTTTGTAAACCTTTTAATTATAGATCAATTTTGGTATCAGAGCATTTTAATGGGAAAAATTACAAGTGGTGGATGTTAACCAGGTTGAAATTAAAGTGAGGATAAGGTGCACTTGAGGAAATTAATCTAGAGATCAGATCGAGGTGAGTTACTCAAAGAAAATCCATGGAACAACTAGAAGAAGGAAAAACTCCTAGTCCTAAAATCTTTGAGAATGATGAACAATTTCGCAAAGCATTCCTAGACATGAAGATGATGGTGGAAGAGTTGTACAAGAAAAAAAAAAAGGAGAAAGGAGAATCCTCTTAAAAAGATGAAAAAGGTAAAGGAGTAGGAGGTGGCGGTGAGCCTCTTGAGCCTCCATCTCCATCTTCTTCATTTTCTTCATCTTCTGCATGTACTTCATCTTCAAAGAAGAAACAACCTATGCAACCTGAATCTAATACAACTTTATTAAAGTTTGATGTTAAATTTAGAATTACCAACTTATAATAGAGAAATGGATGCAGAGAAACTTGATAATTTGATAAAGAAAATTGAAGTTTATTAAAGGATTTTGAATTTTATTGATGATACTTCCAAGATCCAATTAGCCACTCTTCGCCTAGGAGGCACAACCTTAATCTAGTGGGAGAGTAAAACTCGAGAAGATCTTATTCAATATGGTAAAATTATTTCTTCTTGGATTGAGTTTATAGCTACACTTAAGAAACAATTTTATCCATTAGGTCACATGCCACAAATAGTAATGAATTGGCAATCATTAAGGTAAGAGAAAGGACAAAATGTACAAGACTATACACTTGAATTTAGGAAAAGAGCATTAATTGTGTGCATTCCATTATACACACAAATTTTTTTGTTGAAGTATATAGGTGGATTATGTGAAAAATTGAGGCATACAATACTTATGTTCAATCCAACTAACCTTGAAAAATTTAGTGTGCAAGCCATTCATCTTGAAACATGCATGAAGAATAGCCATGACAGTTTCTTAATGGAATCCGGTAAGTAGAAAGGAAGCAAGAAAGGGAAGAAGGAAATGCAACATACAACTTTCATGAAGAAAGAGAAGGAAAAGCCTTATCACTCATGTTGCAAAAAGAAAGGGTACAAAGATGAAAAATGTTCAAAATTTCATCTTGATCAAAAACCAAAGTGGTTCAAGGATCGAAAGGGTAAGAAAAAGACCGCAACTATTGTGCAGGACCTCAAATCAAGTTCTGATGATAAAACCAAGATAAAAGTTGTGGGTATAAAAGGTATTATACATGTTGACAATGCTATTTCCCATGCTTCTTCTTTAAATAATAATGAGATTATTGTTGAAAGTAAAAGGAACAAACTATTTCATATAAGGACTATTGCAAAACAAAGTACAAAATTGATACACTCATAGATAGTGGATCACACATGAACTTAATCTCCAAACAAGTTGTTAAGCAATTGGTATTAAACAAAACACATCCATAACCATATCCATTTGGTTGGGTGCATGATAATGCTCAGTTATATGTGTCGAGCCAATGTAAACTCCAATTTCTAATTACATCCAAGTTTGTAGATGAGTTAGAGTTAGATGTAATTCCACTTGACATCTATGAGATGGTTTTAGGAAGTCCTTACTTGTATGATAGAAAGGCCATTTTCTACAGGGAACATAATAGGTATCATTTGTTTAAATATGGAATTGAACTCATTGTGAAATCTCATCATATTAAGAAAGATAGATCTTTTGTAAACATAGGGCATTTGAAGATGATTGTAAATGCAAGAAATTATTTAACCCTTCATGTTTGTAACAACTAGTGATATTAAGCATGAAGATTCCAATCATGATAAGATTTCTTAAGCAACACAATGTAAGGATCAATCACCAACACATTTAAGCCTTTAGCCAAAGGTGGTAAAAGAGGGTTTGAATGATTCATTTTTTTATAATGTTCCTATTCAAGAGATCCAACACGATGGTATTTTTTCTTTCACACCAGTTTATTCAGAGTTGATGTTTTCTATTCTACTAGTTAGTTCTATGTGGATGCTAGATGTGACAATGAATATTGATGAGTATACAATTTGATTATATCAGCAATTCTATCTCATTTTTTATCTTTTTTGTGATGGGTTAGATGATCAGAATTATAGTAGAGTGGACAAATGATACTAGGCAAGTGAGGAAACAACTCCCTCACTTAAATTCTACATAAAAAATAGACTTTTGGTGGTCCAAAAGTTTGTCAATTGGGAGGAATGATCTAGGAGGATCCAGAAGACCTAAGAATCTCACATTCTTATAATCTAACAAAAATAACATCATTAGATAGAGCTCGCTAACATGATCCTAATGTAGCTTGAATCGTGTCAAAAGGAGGCCAGCTGCAAAAGTTATGCCTGGTCAAAGTTTGGTGGGAGTAGGGGTTCTAGATGCACAGTCAAGGCCAAAAAAATGAATGTCTCAAAATTGGATAGAAACATCAACAAGTCAAAGAGATCATTGAGATAATTTTGACATTGCTTGAATCATGTCAATTGGAGACTATATGTGAAAGTTATAGCTGATCAAAAATGTGTAGAAAAAAGTTGACCAAGTACAAATGATGAAATCAACATGATGATGTGGCATGCTCAAGTGGCAGGCAGACTTGGACCAATGAGAAAGTGACACGTGGCATAAGGTGACATGGCATAGGGTGAAATGGCATAGTTTGACAATGTGGACCAATTAGGTATAGACACATGTCCAAATATTGATGAATAAAGAAGAGCCACAAGGCCCAATGAATGAATGCCACATGGCACCATGGAAACCTCCTTCATGGCATGTTGGTCCAAAAGGTGGTTGGGGGATTCGAACCCCCAACCGCTCTATACCTATTTTTATGTGCTACCACTACACCACACAAGTTCTTTGCTTTATTTACAGAGCTAAATGTTATTTATACTTCTTAAAATTAGAAATATAAAGAATGGGGTCAAGTGATTTGAACCCCCAACCTCCTAAATTTGATTAAGTGCACCGAACCACTATATCGTGCATGATTCATGAAATTCTAAATAGAAGATTTTCTATTTAAAGTGAAACAAGTGGATTTTAAAGGATTTTGGCAATGATATAAGGGGTTCGAAGCCTATATAAAGGCTTAAATCGCGTGAAACCATAAAAATAAAATTTTAATGGGGTTTTTTAAAAAATTCTAAAATGGGCTCGATAAATATCTCTCTCTCTCTCCATCTATCTCTCTCTCTCTCTCCCTTTATCTCTCTCCACATGCTCTCTCTCCTTCTCTCTCAGGTATCTCCCTCCCACCCCCCTCTCTCTCTCTTACTCCCTCTATCTCGAGCACTCCCTCTATCTCGAGCACTCCCTCTACCTCCAACCCCCTCTTCCTCCCACCCCCTCTCGCTCTCTCTCCTATTGCCTCTCTTTCCCACTCCCTTTATCTCTCTCCCTCTCTTTGAGGTATCTCGCTCCCACCCCTCCCTCTCTCTTAGGTATCTCCCTCCCACTCTCTCTCCCTCTCCCTCCCTCTCAGGTCTCTCTCTCATACCCCCTCTCCTTCCCTCTCTCTCTCACTACCTCTACCCTAATCCCTCAACCTTATGCCCCAATCCCTTCAACCTAATACCCTCTATTGTAATCCCTCAAACCCATACCCTAATCCATCAACCTTATACCCTCAATGATCAATTCCTAAACCCTCAACTATCAACCCTTAATCCCTCAACTCTAATCTCTCTCACACTCCCACTCTCTCTCACCCCATCTCCCTCTCTCAAGTCTTTCCCCCCACCCTAACTAAATAACTATCACCCTCTCAAGTCGCTCTCTCTCTTAGGTCTCCCTCCCTCCCACACTACTTATACTAATTTGTCTCACTCCAATCCCCTCTCCCACACTCCCTCTTTGTCATGTCTCATGTACCTCCCACCCTATGTAGAAAAATCTATTTCACTCCAACCCCCTCTCCCACACTCTCTCTCTCTCTCTCTCCCTTTGGTATTTTTGTATCTCTCAAGTCTCATCCCTCTCAACCCCTCTCTCATTGTCAGGTCTTTCCCCCCACCAAGTAACTGTATAACTCTCTATCCCTCTCAAGTATCTCTCTCTCAGGTCTCACTCCCTACCACACTACCTAGACTAATCTCTCTCACTCCCTCCCTCTCTATGTAGAAAACATTTCAAAGCAACACATTTGGAACTCACCAAATTTGGTGCTCTCCAAATTTGGTGAGCACCAAATGTGTTTTTACCTAAAAATCGGTAAAATAGGGTTTGACCCCTTGATTTAAGCCCACATGCTTCTGTATTTGTTTGGTTCAACACTTTATCTAACTCACAAACACCATTTTATGCAGTTGACTCCTTGTTGTACCAATCTATGCTTGACACATCACCTTTTTACCACCAATTTTCATGCTATATAACATAAAAGAAGACAATTTTAAGTTTCTACAACATTTTACACTATCTAAGGTAATATATTCATTTTGGCAATATTCAAATATTTTTATTTAGTATATTTGTTTGTTTTTTACAATATAAACCAAATTCCTTTCATGACTTTATTAATCATAACAATTGGAAATAGAATTCAACATTGAATTAGATGGGAGTTACATAAAAAAGTTTATTTCTTATGAGTTTGAAGAAAAAACAAAAAAACATGACATGATTACTATGAATTCATGTTTAAACTTATATAAATGACATCAATTTAACATAAATTTTCTTATTAATTCTATTTGAATTGCTTATAGTAGTCCATTTCCATCATGGCTAGTGGAATTCACTCTATTTCATTTTAGGTAGATGTTTATATTGACTTTTTTTGTTTTGTTTTGATAATTTATACACCATTCATTTGATGATTTTATTAATCTTCATTATTACACATAGAATTCAACATTTAATTAGATTGATCATGCATGTAAAATTTTAATTTTTAGGAGTTTGAAGATAAAAAATGGAAAACATGACATAATAGATTAAAATTCATTATTAGTAATTGTTGTGGGAAAACTTCTATTTTCAACTAATTTGGAAAACCTAAGAGCTTTCATCAATGCTAATGCAAGTTTCCATTAATTATTTTGTGCCATAAAAAATTCTCCTTCATCATGTGCTTAGATAAATTCAAGTGACTTGACATAGTTGTTAATGAAAGTTTCCATTCATTCATACCATTTACCTTTCTAACAAATAAAAAAGGGAAAGTTTTGTGCAATTGAAAATGTTGTTTGTCTTTCTGAGCTACCTCATTGCCAAAGAAATAGTGTATACTTCAAATATATAGTATCAAAAAGCCTTCTTTGAATTCATGTTCTTCATGGCTTGGTTGTGTTTTTTATCATTCTCTATGATAAATCAAGGATATTTTAAGAGAAATCATAATGTAGTTTTGACAACAATAAGCATGAGATTCTCTAGTTTCCAAGTGTGGTAGTAACTTATACCCTGGGTTTGACACTTCTTTGCTCTTAAGAACTTGTCTGGACTCCAAATACTCCCCTCAAACCCTTTTTAACATTTAACAATGCTTATATGAATCAATTTTGTACAAATCCCTCAAAGTACTAGGTTTTACACAGTATAGTTGCAAAAAGAAACAAAATATCCTTAATAACTCATGAAAAATGATGATTTAGAAACCCTCCTTTTGTAAGCACATGCATAAAGGACTACAAAAAATTAGCACCAAATTTCATATATTTTCACCAAACACATCAAAAGTTATGGGTTTTTTGAAGCTCATTATAAACCTTGGGTTGAGGACAACAATGTTTGATAAGATATGGAATTTTTGATAAGTTACATTAGTTATGCAATTATATGAGCATGAATTTGCACCTCTAACATAAAATTCACCTTTCACCCCTTTACACTTTAGAAAACTGAAAGCGGAGGTCTAATTCCACTTAAGCCCGCTGCTTGCATTCCACTTGGTGCCCTGTTTGTGTGTCAAGGGGGACGTTTTTGTCAGAGATGCCCATGTGGTGCATAGATGTTCAAGTGGGGCACTTACATACCTAGAAAATTCCTATAGATAGAGTCTGTAGAGATGGTACAGTTTTGATTGGAAGTCAAAGAATAATGTCCCTCTTCGACTGGCCAACTTGAATATGGATTTTTTTCATCTTCTCCTTCATATTCTTGACTATTCCATCCATTCAAAGGAAGTTTGGTGATATCTTGAGCTCATCACTTCACATGTTCTCCTCTTTTTCAAACATCCGTTCAAGCTTTGTAGCAGCATTCTTCACTCCATTTTAGCAATCTACCACTCCATCACTCCGATAGTGTGAGCGTAACACAAACACCACGAAAGCGGAGGCTTGAGTTTCTCTCATTCACTCCTCCACACGCCTTGAGTGCTTTGGATGGAGGTGGTAAGCTCCTCTCATCTCCTCTATCATATTCAGTTGAGTAAGCACATACAATTTTGTAGTGTTTTTTTCATACGTAGCTTGTATTTCCTTCCTTTATCGTTATTTATATCATTGCAAACTTAGTTGTTCATGGAGGTGGAAACACCAAGACGGGCGTCTAACTGAGGCAAGCCCCTAAACAACCCCAACACTTTCCCTCTTTTTTGTGTACAGGTGGAGAGATCTTGAATAAGCTAACGAGAGGATTTTTCTATGGAATCATCTTCGTCACCCTCACGGTAATATAATTCTTTTATCATATTTTTATTTACTTTTCTCTTTCCTTAGCCTTGTTCTTTACTTCTTGAAACTACTAGACTAGACTGTCAGTCCTTTCTCGAGATTCCAACCTTGTTTCTTTGGTTTTTTGGCCATACGGATGCCAGTGCACCTGTGAGACACCAGTAGCCATGTTGTCATCCTAGAACTGTGCTTATGTCCTCAGATAGAGAGCTACTTGTGATGCAAAGTTGACTCTGGAAAGTGACTCGTCTAGTCCCCCTTCAATTCTCGGGATTGCAAAGTGATTGAAGGAAACATAGTCTTCATCATTCTCATCCTCTCTATCCTAACCTTCCTTTGAACTAAGGTAAGTAAGGATAGCCTTTCCACTCTTGGCCTTTCATGAATTGGGGCCTTGTAGTGGGTGGTCCCCCTCTCTTAAATTTTTTGTGAACCCGACATGAACCAACATCTATCCGTTTGTCGATATCCCAAACTTTTTATCACATACCTCTTGGTCGTGGTACCCTAGTGTGTTGTGAAAGTTTATGAGCTTCACGACCCAGTCTATGACCTCTTGGCATATTGTTAGAAGAAGTATGTGACACCTTTCGATGGACAAGACAAAGGTATCCTCTAGCTTCACTACCGGCCTTTTCTCCAATTTTGCGGTTGGTCTATCCGCACAGGAGCACATATCATGAGGCGAATCTAGATTTCTTGATGAGACTAATCACATCCCTACTCCTCCTACGTTGTTGACTTCTTCATCCATAGATGAGCATGAGGTCATTTGTATCCCTTTTGAGTACGTTGTTAGCCTCAGTAAAGGGTTAGGTGGATTGGAAAATCACCTAGAAGGTAACCCAAAGCTGGCGAGGGCTGCTAAGGTGATATATGGTGGAAAAGACCGGACAGGTGTAGAACTCTTAGATAGTCTCGCTAGTTTGGTCGAAGCATATGCCCCCTCGAGTCTTGGCCGCATGATACCAAGTGGCCTCTTCGAGGAACACAAGAGGTAGCTGGAGAATTTGATGCCTCCTATATATGTGTATATGGATAACATGGTCCCGCTGGCCAATATACCTGCTACTTCTAAAAGTTTACAGACCATCAAAGTAAGCAGGAACCCATTGGGTTTTTAGTTCACCACTTCTACCACCTTCAGTGGTGGAGGATTTGGCGGAATGATGGGCGGAGGCTCTGGCGGCAAGAACCTTGAAAGTGGGGATGGCATTGGTGGAGGCGGCACCGGTGGAAGTCACAGCAGTGGGTTCGGCTCTGGCGGTGGCTCCGGTGGGAGTCACACTGGTGGTGGTTGTACCAGTGGTGGCTCTAGCAGTGGCCATGGTGGTCGCACTAGTGGGGGTCATACTGGTGACAGCTCTGGTGGTAGTCACAACAATGGTCATGGTGGTGGTTCTAGAGGTCCTATGTCTTCTAATGACCCTATTCTGAATACCCTTCTTCATAATATGGGAAAGATGCAAAATTAGCTAGTGAACCTTTCCCAAGCCTTAACCCAGCCTATCTTCTAACCTTTCTTCTGACACAACCCATTGTCAGTTGCAATCCTAAACACTCCTTTCCTACAAGGGATGGAGATTCCCAAATTTGAGAAATATGCTGGTAAAGGGGACCTACAGACACATGTGTCTACCTTTAATGCCTTATGCATAGAATTTTTCCATCATGATGCAGTGATGGCCAAACTATTTCCCTGATCCCTCAAAGATACAACACTGGACTAGTACTTTTCTTTGCTTGATAATTCCATCTTCACATTCAGTCATCTTGTGAATCAGTTTCTATGATAGTTCCATGCCAATATGGGACCAAAGATGACTTTCTCAAACCTTGTTAGATGCAAACACGCAGATAACAAAAAAATTACTGAATTTATAGCACTGTATAAAGCACTCTTCTCATAGATCTCGTATTCATTAGCTAATTCTAATGTACAAAAGGTCTTCATAGGGAACTTACAAAGGCCTTCACAAGAGAAGTTCACCATCATGAAGTATCCTTCTTTTGCACACTTGTGTGTGTCTTTACGAGAGTACCAACAAATGGTGGTTTTGTTCGAGGATCCTCCCTCGTGCTCCCATTCTAAAGGAAGATCTATCATATCAATCTCGAGAAGAGGTAAAAATGTTGTGAATGTAGTAGTTGTTGTGGATAACAATGGCTTCAAACGCGATCGAAAGTTTACGAAGCTATCAGAATCTTATTCTTCCATCTTGTAGAAGTTGGTAGAGGATACGATCCTTATCCTACCACCTCCTAAACCAATTAAAGAACCATACCCTAGTTGGTATTATGATAATACTTATTTTTAGTACCATCAAGTTATCAGACATGATATCGAATGATGTATGTGCTTGCGTCATGAGATACATGATCACATCAAGGATGGTAGTATCCTCCGGATCGAGGTAAGAAAAACATGAACAAATAAGTGGTGAAAGCTAACAATGAATTGTAGATATACACAAACTCATTTATGTCACATTCTGCTAACATGGTTATCAATCTCGTTGATTCTACCTCTCACCCTAAGGCATATGTTAACATGGTTACTATTACTCCCTCTCCCTACCTTGCAATCGGTTCTCTGGATATAACATTTAATTCACAAGACATGCCAACAAATGGTAAACCTTCTTCACTTTACATCTTGTTCACCTCAATGGCAACATTGTGACAGGAGTCTTGATCGACCCCACAAGTAGAGTGAATGTCATCTCAAAGGAGACATTACTCTTGAACTCCCTACAAAGGGAGGAGTATAAAATAAAAAATCCATCAACCATACACATGACAAACTTTCTCTTAAATCCTATGGATCAATAATGTTGTCCATCCTAGTTGGACCTAGGAGTGTAGACACGATCTTTGATTTCATCCCCAAGTCAGACATATTCAAAGTGAAGCTATGCATACCTTGGCTAGCTTCCATGAATGGGATCTCCTCCATGATTCATAGGTGCCTTAATTTTTCCAACGAACGTTTCATACATATAGTGCATAACATTGGATATTAGCATGTGGTATCCCATGGAGGATACTTGTTGCATCACTTTGGCCACTCGATTCGGTCCGCTCCCACAAAGAACGAACCTACTTTACACAAATTATGTGAAGTACAAATCTTGGGGCAAAGGGCAGTCGGAGTTGACCGTCCTCATAGAAAAGTAGCTAGCTACATCCTATTCCTGAAAAGAAAAGAAAAATATTGCTCCCTCTCAAGTTGGCTCATCCACTCCCCTCTCTTGGGATGAGTATTGGATGAACAAGCATGGGTTCTACCCATTGAGTCTGATGATGCCTCCTTGGAAAAATCCCATGATCATGATATCAAATCTCCCTAATGGGTCCCCAGGACCCTAGTACTATCTGTATGGATGAAAGAATGGTTCACGGAAAGAGTTTTCCCCTTGACCTCTTCCTGTCCCCCCAAACGGGAAAGGTTCGACTCCTAAAGTAGTAAAGTCAATGCCTCCCACCATTTTTGAACTTGCCCCTCCTTCTCACATTCAAGAGTCTATCCTTCTATTAGAAACAACCATGGAGGAAACTTCCATGGCTTAGCATAATCTATCTGTCCCTTCGCAAGCTCTAGCTTCTAGTTCAAAGAGTCATAGAAACTACCTTGTGCGTGAGTGTAAGCATCAGGAAAAGGATCTGCTAGCTGAGCAAGCCTCCTTACAGAAGAAGGAGGAGGAGAAGGTTGCACCTCCTACTACATCCTCCTCTTTTCCTCCTTCCTTCTCTGAATCTCTTTCAGTTCCCATTGTGAGAGCACATGTGCCTGGAAGGGTGCAAGTGTTCATTGTTGCTTCGGCAAAGCCTCCCCTATTGAATTTCATCCTGGATGTCTCACCTTTTCCAAAGCCCATGGGCATGGTGAACACTTTAGTTGTGTCCACTACGGTCCTTTCCTCTTCTCCCTCAACCCTCCTTGTTTCATCTATTGGGAGTTCACCTCCTCCGATGAAGAAGACAGTAGAGCGTGGCCCATCTAGCAATGGAGGATGTAAGAAGATCCCACCTACCTTGAAAGGTGGCCACAAGTTGACTTGTTTTTTCCTAGTGAAAAAACCAGTCCCGGCCTCCCTCGAGTTTGTCACCGCTACTGAGTCTCTCGGTGAGCCCAAAGGTGAACCTCAAGTGAAAAATCCTCCATCCGTTTAGGTGAAGCATGGCACTCTCATTAAATTCATGTTTAACTTAGTGGATGAAGTTCTGACCTTTTCAGTGATCTTTGTGAGGTCATTGACCTTGGACCCACAAGAGTTGAGTGAGGGAAACCTCATAGGTCCCTCTACCTTGGCCCTTGTTGCAGGAGGATTAGAAGCACCTCCCCTTAACATTACACCATTGCAGGCTCATCATCCTTCCCCCTTTGATGATCTAGAGTGGGAACTTGATAACCCCTTAGTCGACCAGTGCTATGCAAAAACCCTCTCCTTGATCTTTAGATTAGATGTGTGTGTTTTCTGATGTGTTCCCCTGTAATCATGTTACATGTGCTTGGATGACCCTAGTAACCCATGTTGGTGCTTGGATACAGGTGTGGTGTTTGTGTTGTAAAAATTCCTCTATATGTACCTCCATTCTTCCATGTTTGTGATTGACTTTCAATAAATTGGGGACGATGCAAAGCATCGTGAGAATTTAGGCCTCCTTCCATGTTGACCCAATTTTTTATCTCTATTTTTACTTTTTCTTTTGTGCATTCTTCCTGATTTGGTTGGGGATTGATGATCTTTCAAATCTTTCCATGGTTACCTAACATATATAAATAAAGGCAGATAAGACCCCATGAAACCAGATCCCCCTATTCCCTTTGTGTGTGATCTAATTTCTTTTACTTTCTCTCTATCTTTCTCTCCTATTTGCTTGATGTGTCCCTTTCATGTGTGATGCCTCTTCTACATTACTTGGTCTTTATAAAATGCATTCATTTCCAAATGAATATTTTCTCGAAAGACCCCTCACACACTTCTTTGTTAGAATTGCATTCTAAACTTAGAACCATAGTGAAACATGTTCCCTTCATCATGCGTTCATAAACAAAGGACTTGGTAATCCTCTTATGAAGCGGGAACGGTCTTAGTCTTCCCCTCACATGAGCGCATCTCCTTCCTTTCAAATTCCTTGATGAAGTGAACATCTTTCAAAAGGATTCCTTGGTGATGAGTCGATTCGAGAAGGAAGATGGTAAATTTTGAAGAGTGTGTCCCTTGAGTGGACCCCTCCCTTTCACGTTGGGTTCCTAAGGGACCCCTTCAAAATATTTCAACAAGTTCTATGGCTTCTAGCTCAAGGATAGCCTGACTTGACCAGTTCCATTTCTTTGTGTCTAGTTCGAGGGTATCTCGACTAGACCGTCGTCACATATTTACGTCTAGCTTAGGGGCAGCTAACTATACTTGACCTTTCAAACATCGTGCCCCTTGAGTGGACCCTCCTTCCTTTTGAAGGGTTCTTGAGAGACCCCTTTGAAATTCTTACAACTTAGCGATGGTTTGTGTCACTGTTCGTTCACTAGCCTATGCAACCGCTTCTTAATGTGTTCTATCTATGGGTAAACATGTCGCCATCTCTGACACTATAGAGTCCCCTTTACTCAATCTCCCTCATGTGAGAATGCTTGGGGGATACCTTCCTTACAGTTTTGTGGGTTTGTAAGGTGCTTTACTTGGTCTCCCTCATGTGAGAGTTCTTGGGGCATACCTTCCTTATAGGTCTACAAGGATGTAAGGTGCTTTTCAATGTTTCCTTCATGTGAGAGTTCTTGAAGGATACCTCTCTTGCAAGACTGTGAGACTATAAGGAACTTTCGTACTTCAACTTTGTGGTTCCACAGAACTATGAAGTCCTTTTCTCCACTTTCGGGTTTGCCAGATCATGATCTACTTCCTCATCGGTTCAAGTATACATCTCTTACTTTGTTACTTTCCTACTACTCTAATTTACCAAAGCACTCATCAATACTTGTGCTCGCTAAAGTGGGGTAAAAATGTATGAGCGTGAATTTGCACCCCTAATGCAAATTCCCCTTTCACCCCTTTACACTTTAGAAAACTAAAAGAGGAAGTTTAATTCCACTTAATCTAGCTGCTTGCATTCCACTTAGTGCCCTGTTTGTGTGTCTATGGGGGTGTTTTTGTCAGGGACACCCATGCAACACACAGACATTCACACGATGTGCTTACATCCCTAGAAGATTCCTATAGCTGGAGTTTGTGGAGATGTTACATTTTTTATTGGAAGTCGAAGAGTAGCGTCCCTCTTTGGCTAGTCGACCTGGATATGGTCATTTTTCATCTTATCCTTCATATTCTTGACCATTCCATCCATTCAAGGGAAGTTTGGCGAGATCTTGAGTTCATCACTTCACATTTTCTCAACTTTTTTGAACACCCATTTAAGCTTTGTAGCAGAATTCTTCACTCCATTGCAACAATCTACCACTCCATCACTCTAATAGTGTGAGTGTAGGAGAAACACCACAACAACAGAGGCTTGATTTCCTCTCATCCACTCCTCCACAAGCCTTGAGTGCTTTGGAAGAAGGTGGTAAGATCCTCTCCTCTCCTCTATCATATTTTATTGAGTAAGCACATACTTTTTTGTAGTGTTTTTTGCATATGTAGCTTGTATTTTCTTCCTTTATCGTTATTTCTATCATTGCAAACTTGGTTGTCCGTGGAGGTGGAAACACCCAGATGGGGGTCTAACTGAGGTAGGATCCTAAATATCCCCAACACTTTCCCTCTTTTTTGTGTGCAGGTGGAGAGATTTTGAAACAAGCTAGTGAGAGGATTGTTCTACGGAATCATCTTCGTCACCCTCGCGATAATATACTTTTTTTATCATATTTGCATTTACCTTTCTCTTTTCTTAGTCTTTTTCTTTACTTCCCAAAACTACTAGACTAGACTATCAGTCCTTTCTCAGGATTCCAACCTCATTTATTTGGTTTTATGGTCATACGGATGCTAGCGCACTTGTGAGATTCCAGCACTGCGTTGTCATCCTAGAACCGCACCTCTATCCTCGGACAAAGAGCTACCTGTGACACAGAGTTGACTCTGGAAAGTGACTCATCTAGTCCCACTTCAATTCTCGGGATTGCAGAGTGATCGAAGGACACATAGTCTTCATCATTCTCATCCTCTCTATCCTAACCTTCCTTTGCACTGAGGTAAGTTAGGGCAGCCTTTCCACTCTTGGCCTTTCATGACTTGGGGCCTTATAGTGGGTGGTCCCCCTCTCTTACAACAATGTAAAGTAATGCTTTGAGTTTTAAAGATATGCAATGCAATGTAATCAGGAATATGAATATGTTTCATAAAATGATTGGTGTGTTTCATAAAATGCAATGTAATCAATGGTATGGATATGTTTTAAAAAATGCATTACTTAGTTTTCTTGTGGTATGGAGGTACACATGTATGAAAATTGTTATAGTATAGGCATGATTGATAAGATGCTTTGGTAGACATGTACGAAAAATGTGGTAGCATAGAATAAGGTAGTCAGTTGTTTGAAAGAATGTCTCAAAGAAATGTGGTCTCATGGTGATGTCCATCACCATGAGACCACATTTCTTGTAGGAAATTTTCCAAATAGCTCACCGCCTTCTTTCATAAAATGCTTTGGTAGAAATGTATGAAAAATGTTATAGTATAAACATGTTTAATAAGAGGATTTGGCAGACATGTAAGAAAAATGTGGTTGTATAGAAAAAGGTAGTGCGTTGTCTGAAATAATGCTTGAAAGAAATGTGTTCTCATATGGTGTTGTCCATCACCATGAGACCACATTTCTTGGAGGCATTTATCCAAACATCTCACTACCTTCTTCCATAAAATGCTTTGGTGTGTTTCATAAAATGCAATGTAATTAGTGATATCAATATGTTTCATAAAATGCATTACTTACTTTTGTTCTATGTGTGTTTGTGAGCATGTAGCATTCAACATCATGCCGACGAAATGAGAAAAGCCCCTAACACTGAAAGAAGGTGAAGTTAAAAATGCAAGGAGAAGAGAATTGAAAAGGCAAGCTCGTGAAGAAAAGCAATTGCAGCCCATATAGGAAGAAATTTTGGTACAATCTAAGAGGGATGTCAAATTGGCAGCACAAAGGGCACAAATGAATGAAATTCGTGGAAGGAAACAAATGGATCCCAAAGTTGGGGGCACATCATCAGCCATAGGTGAATTTCAATGTACATCATCTACAATATATCATGCTCAAAGTACAACAACAATCACATCTCCAGTTGAAAACACACCATCAACAACATGTGGTTTTCCAAGTACATCGGAAAACACATCTCTAGTTGAAGATGCACCATCAACAACATGCGGTTTTAAAAGTACATCAACAAACACATCTCTATTTGAAGGAACTCCACATATGGCATCTCAAGTTGGAGGTACAACATCATTTACATGTCAATCTAAAGGTGTGTCATCAATTTCACCTCTGATTGAAGGTATGCAATCTATCCTCGATGTTTTTGACATTCCTAACATTAATGCAACTTTACCTTTGAGAACTTCTCGTAGATTTTTGCATAGAAAATATAGATATTTGATTGATATTGATTCCAATGTTTTGAAATGGATGCCTAATAAGATTCCAAAATTTACATGTCAAAGATATGCACAAAGGATATGGAGTTTATTCTTTCAGAAGTTAAGTGAGGGTGGAAGATGTCAAATATCTATTGAAATGATGAGGAAACTCAAATTTAGGCCACTGTGAAGGCTCTTGGGCTACGAACATTGAACGACTCAACTGAAAATTCCATTGTAAAGAATTTGATGAGTGCATATGAGAGTGTGGGTTCTACCTCACGCATGAAAGATGGTTGTGCCACATGGCGTGTGATGAAAAAAACACTATTAAGGAATCGAACAAGGAACAAGGTGAACCTTACAAAGACAAGTAAGTCTTTGAAAATAAGTAGATCATCTCTAATAAGAGCCAAAGGAAGGCGAAAAAGAGTGGAGGATCCAAATAGCAATGAGTTATGGGAATTCTCGGGTAGAGTACCATGGAAAAATAAAGAAATTACTCAAGCCTTGAGATCTATAATACAATATTTTTGGAAGGATAACACGAGGACCTCGCCCAATAAAAGGGATTTTGTATGGAGAATTGGCAGTTAAATACATGAGCCACATCCAAAGAATTATTTGGATACCACTCAAACCCAATTTTTTCTTGATTTTGTATAAAGGTTTCCTTAAATTAAAATATGTCAAAGGTATTTTGAAATGCTAAAGCCTTTTTATGTTAAAATAAATTACACATGCACTACTTATTGTTGTAGAGTACATATTGATTTTTCTAACCATTATGATGTTTATCAATGTATATCTGTAGATATGCATACTAACAATGTTTTGCAAGAATGCAACATAAGGCCTCCACCTAAATCCTCAAGGGAATTATTATCTTCCATTTTATGTGAAAGAGTGGATGGTCGATTTTTTTACAAGAATTCATATTTGGATGGCACATGTGATCATTGTGGTGGAATGCAATATTTTCCAATTCTCCAACACATGGCTAGTACACACAAAATTGGAAACAAAATTTTGGAATTTGGCAAATACAAGGCAGTGGCCTATAGTCTAAAAGATGGGAAAGAAGCAAAGAAGTTTGAATTGGTCGGTGATAAGATTCCAGTCTATCAATTTATGGGCATTTTTTGTGATTAGGTGGTCTATGAGTATGCAAGGCATACACATAGAGCTAAATGGTTGGACTCACAATTCAAGTTATGCAAGGACACGTTTCCACTTCATAACATAATTTAAGTTGTCAACTTCATGGAGAACTACACACTACAACCACAAAATGAGGTGCAATCACAATACTACAACTCCATGCAAGTTGCTATATTTGTGCATATAACATTCATTCATGTAAATGATACTACAAAAGATAACATGAATGTATTGAGGGAGCATCACTTTTACATCAGTGATGATCACACACATTCTATAGAGTTTGTGCAAGGTTGCTTTCATATATTCTATGTTGATCTAGCTAGTAGGGGCATATCATTCAATTAGCATACCATATGGTCAGATAACTGTACATCATAATTCAAGAGCTCTAGAGTTTTTTAATGGTTGAGCAAGGTGCATAGGATTGGTGGTGTTAACCATATGTGGAACTTTTTAGAGGTCGATCATGGAATGGGGGAGCATGATGGAGTACGTGCATGTATCAAAAGATCCTTAGCACAAGCAGAGTTAAAGTACAAAGACAATGTAAAGTTGATAGATGCAAGATCAATTTTTAAGTTGTGCAATCATGTAATGGGTCCAAGTAGTGAAGGTAATTATTTAGTTCATAGATTTTTTCATTTATTAGATGATACTAACATTGCAAAATATGAGGATTATTGTACACTAACAAGATCAAGTGAGCTACACTCTTTTAGAAGCTCCAAAGAAATTACATGGACTATCCATATGTGGAATATGGAATGATTTTTTCTGCATGTACACTTCAAGCATGGAATGATTTTGACTCAAAAGAGTGGGTTGACAAATGGTCTATAAAAAGTCTAACCCCACTTGACACTTATCAGCTTCTGATGGCTCTACAAATCATGGAGATGCAATCATTTGTTGAATTTGATCATGTTTCAGACCTACTAGAACTAGGTAATATATCTTTGTTGTTTTACTTTGATGTTCAATAAATACATATAACAAGATGAACATATCAATGTAGGGCATGCTTATGCGGTGATTGTAGATGAAGACAATAAAGAGGGAACAAATTTTTACCTGTGTCATTGTATCAAGGCAAAAAGAAATTGGAGGCCCTAGTTATAGATGGATAAAACATAGAATATCCTACAAGTTCGGTGGTTGTTACTGGAACCTGGCTTAGAAGGTACCTAGTTAAGAATTCTATGGTTTGGTTGTTTGAGGACTTCGACACGCATAAGAAGATTATTCACTACTCGAACCTTGTCATCATAGCCAACGTTCATTCGATCAAATATAAGGGAAAACCTACAAACAAGAACTTGTAGAAAGTGTGTGAGTTTTACCATGAGGTAATACTTGAAACAATAAAGAGTAGAGAAGACCTACATGGTTCCTTGGATTGATTTATAAGTGTGCACATTGAATTTGTAAAGTCACATTATTGATAATTTTTTTCTTTCAAGCGTTGAAGTTTGATTATAGAAGGGTTTGAAAAATTACATTATTGTTAATTTGTAAAATGACATTATATGTTTCTCTCCATTGACTACCTTTAAGTTGGTATTCTCTATTGGTGTTTGATGCCATATACATTTAGAACTGTCACTAATGCATTTGTGACTATCTTTTCACCCACTTATTAATTATATGTTTTCTTTAGTGAAGAGATATGAAAGAATAGTGAAGGAGAAAAAAGAGAAAGGCTTCATTAAAGATTATCAACTTAAGAAAATAACAACATCATTTGTTGGTGCAAGTGTTCAGTGGTATGAGAAACATCTGTTGCTTGTGAATTTTCTGGTTTTCAATCTCCTCTATCTTTTCCATTTCATAGATTTGTTGGATTCTTATATGCTACATGTTTTATGCTAATTGTGTTTATATATTTATGACATTTATACATAGGATCATCAAGAGATGAGAAAGTAAAAAAATATGGGCCACATCACCATTGTAGGACCTTCAATTGATCTACTTATAGCATGCATGAAGGTGATAATAGATCTAGTCAAAATTTGTATGTATGAAATTATTTTGTTATTGGTCTTTTAATGATTTTTATGTGACTTCATGTATGAAATTGTTAGGCTTTTCTAGGTTTTTTGTGGACCAAATTCTAGTGGAAGTACACAAGCATGAAAAGGCTACTACTAATTTGTTTCCAAGGGAGCAGGTTTTGCACATGTTTTCAAGCATTTTGAAATGCAAATAACTGGGCCACCTTAGGTGGATTGGAGAAAACAAACTGGGCAACAACTCCTTTTATTTCTTCTTGTACATGATATTTCATGATTTGGGCTGCAAATTGGAGGATTATTTCCTTGCATGTATTGCTATAGGTACTGAGAAAAGGGAGGATTTTTAATATTTTCTTCCATCACTATTTTAATATTTGTTATTGTATTACTGTATTTTTTGAAATAAAAAAATTATTAGAAATTAATACATGTAAATGTGTATATTCCTTAATATGCCTCAATTAAATGTGTACATTACATTTAAAGTGGTTGTATTGGTTTATGGTTTACATTTAAATTTGTCTTGAAGGAAAAGCGTGTGGATTTATCACAAAATCTGAAACAATGCCTTCTATTGTACAAATGTATATTTTCTTGCTCTTTTAGAAACCCTAGAACTCCTTCCCTCGTCATTATTTGAAATTAAAACTTGATCAACCCTTCCTTATTTAGTATGCTTCAACTTGAGGCTAAAGTTTGCATTAGAAGGCTATGAACTCACCTTTTCAATTAATATGTCCCCACTATATATAATTCTAAAATAATAAAAGGGAATCCATCATTTTAAAGCTTATCTACTCTCAGGTTTTTTGTGTTTGGCTTTCCAAAATCTACTCTAATCTTGGATGAGTTTTAGAGTCACTATAATCATGATATGTCTCTTTACATAATCTCAGTCACCCTTCATAGACATCATGATGCAAAGCAAGGGAAGATCCTAAAACAATATCATTGTCTCAACACACTTCATTGAGGGCTTCATTGAAAAGAAATGCACAAGACATCTTAGTATACCTTTCCACCATTGAAAACCTAGCCGAGTGGGCATCCAAGGAAGGAAAAACACACCAACAAGGGTAGAACAACATGAAAAATGGGGAAATCAATGGCTCAATACCATCCAACACCTTTAACAACTCCCAAAAATTTTTCAACCAACCAATCTCTCCAAACATACACTTGGAATTTGGTGCTCTTGTCAACTTTGGTGACAGAATCACATGACCAATATCACAAAAAAAGGATGGAACAACATGAGCACATAGCTTGGGTTGTCTCGGGTTATTAAAAACATATCACGATCATTCTCAACCCTTTTTAGACTCAAACTTCCATGATATAGTGTTTCAAGGCACAAATCAGCGTTACAGTTTATTGACACAATGCATAAATGATGCACTATTACTCAACCAACATATGAACAATTGATCTGATGGCACCTTTGGTCTACATAGGCTCCAAATAAAATGGAATAATTCTCTATGCCTAGAAAACATCAAACAATGCATGGATTTATCAAACCTAGGTTGGAGGGGTGTGTGATGATTGTTTTGGCATGGAAAGAAGCAAATTGTTAGGAAGAGATTCCACCCACATGCAATAAATGAACCCAAACCTTGCAAGGATGTAGATGAGGTCAAAACAGAATTTTCTATAAATTTTTAGCATTTTTTCACAAGTTTGAAACCCTAGGCAAGACTTAGAGTAGTTTTCACAAAAATGTGCCTATCTTTATCAAAACTCAATGGATTTGAGTCAAAAAAATCATTGCAAAGGTGATGAACCCCTACAAATTTTAAACTCAACTTATGGTTTGTAACAACAAAAATGGTCCTAAACCACTTAGGATGGTCTCAAATGACCTTATTTACACCAATCAAACCAAAACAAAGAAAAAACCAAATTTTCACAATATAACCGAAAATTGGATCAAATTGTATCAGGGTGCCCAGGCTGCACCACATCATGAAGATCTGGCTTTCCTTCATTATGCATCATGATCACCCTTAAATCACTATCATCATGATGTGGATTTCCTCATTATGCATCAAACCTGGTTGTCAATTTGTTATGGTTTCAATAGGGACTCGGCATTAAGTTTTCAACTTCAAACATGTCAATGCTCATTGCCAAGTCATTAACTTTCATGAAAACATAGGGTTTTCTTTTGATTGCCTGCTCATGAACCACACTTACACCTAATGATCATACCTTGTTTCTCTGCATCCATAAAGGAAACTCACATCAATATTTGATAGTGTTGCTCCAAACAATCTACTACCTCCTGTTGTCACTTCAAATTTTCTATCCAAGCTTGTATGTCAAAACATAGTATTATCTTCTCATATCATTACACAAAGAAAGCAATGAAACCAATTACTGTACCTATATCAATGGGCTTCCCTCCAAACTCAAAAATAAAAGATGAAACTTAATCCATTTTCACTTGTGCATGTGAATATCATGAAAATAAGCCCCATGAAATAATTAAAACGTCTTTTCAATGCTTTTGTCATAAAAAAAAAGACCTTTGCCTTAAATACTTTATGGTTGTTCTTTGAGTATTGCCTTTTCCTTTATGTATAATTTGGCGATCCTTTGCATACTTTATGGTGGTTGTCTATTTATTGTCATTTACCTCACATTATGGTCTTGACCTCTATGCATAGTGACATTTACACCTTGTTGTCCCCGCAGATTTTCTAATGGCATGACTACCCATTCTTTGTAGAGTGTCCCCTCTTTCTTATTAGCACTTTCTTACAACTAACACATCCTTTTATTGCTCTCCATGGAAAGGTGTTTGTTAAATTGAAGCAAAAACAACAAACTTAAGTGATGGAAAAGTGGTAGATTGATTAAAAGTGTGTGTTTTTGCAATTAGAGTCAAAAGGTCTATGGAAAGGACTTCCAAGTGAATGTTTCCAAAACACTTCATTTGAAGCAAGCATATTTCCAAATTTTCCAAAGATTTACATGAGTGGTAATAAATATTTTTTTAGTAACTTTTAGCTTATTTAGGTGAGGCACTAGTTTTCGCTCCGAGCAACGTGCAATTGGTTGAATCCCTTAAGAGTTCAAAGTTCGAAATGGCTATAATATTTGACGAGCTATTACTCAGATACCATGAAACTTTGAAACTTCTCATTTGAGCCTATTGGATCATGTTGGGACCCTCTATAATAACCTCTCTTGGTTTTTGCTAACTCGGAGGCGTTTTCCCGTGGTGGTAATTTTTCGTTTGGGGAAAAAGTTGTCAAATGCAAGCAGTGCAAAGTTGCAAAGTGGTGCAAATTTCTTTCTGCAACTCTTGTGACCAAAAAAACTATTCCAACACATCCAAATGGGTATTTTTATGCTATCCATAGCCCTCGTTTGCACCCAAACATGTCGAAACACTCTGAGTTACGTTCAACTGGTAGTATCTCTTAAGATCCAAAGTGTAAAATGGTTGCAATATTGAATATGTTGTTACTTGGATACCGTGATTCTTAGAAACTTCTCATCTGAGCCTATAGGATTTTTTTGGGCCCCTCTATAATAACCTCTCTTGGTTTTCCCTATCTCAAAGGCATTTTTGTGTGGTGGCGACTTTTCACTAGGGAAAAAATTTCTCAAATGCAAGTAGTGTAAAGTTGCAAAGTGGTGCAACTTTCATTATCCAACTCACATGACCAAAAAAACTGTTCCAAGACATCTAATTGGGTACATTTACACTAGGTATGGTCCTATTTCACACCCAAACACATTGAATCACTATGAGCTATGTTCAACCTGCAGAATCCCTTAAGAGTCCAAAGTGAAAAATGGTTGCAATATTCAACAAGTTGTTCCTCGAATACCACGATGCTTAGAAAATTCTTATATGAGCCTATGGGATCGAGGTGGGCCCCTCTACAATAACCTCTATATTTTTTTTCTATCTCAAAGGTGTTTTCCTATGATGGCGACTTTTCACTTGGGGAAAAATTTGTCAAATGCAAGTAGTGTAAAGTTGCAAAGTGGTGCAACTTTTGTTCTGAAACTTGCATGATCAGATGAACTGTTCCAATGCATCTAGGTCAGTTTGTTTATTCTAGGAATGACTCTCTTTTGCGCCCAAACATGTTGAATCACTCTGAGCTATGTTCTATTGGAAAAATCTCATAAGAGTACAAAGTGCAAAATGGATGCAATATTTGGCGGGGTCTTACAAAGATACCGTGATGCTTAGAAACTTCTCATCTAAGCCTATGGGATCATATTTCTACCCTCTACCATAACGTCTCTCAGGTTTTTCTATCTTAGAGGCATTTTACCGTGGTGGTGACTTTTCACTTGGGGAAAAAGTTGTCAAATGCAAGTAGTGTAAACTTGAAAAGTGGTGCAACTTTTGTTTTGCAAGTCATGTGACTGAAAAAAATATTCCAACACATCCAGGTGGGTATGTTTACACTAGGCATGGTCCTCTTTTACACCCAAACACAACAAATCGCTTCAAGCTACGTTCAACCGACAAAATCTCTTAAGAGTCCAAATTGTAAAATAACTGCAATCTTACATGGGTTGTTACTTGGATACCGTGATGCTTAGAAAATTTGCATCTGAGCCTATGGGATCATGTTGGGGAACTCTAAAATAACCTCTCTTTTTTCACTATTTCAAAGGCATTTTGTCGTGATGGCAACTTTTCACTTGGGAAAATAGTTGTTAAATGCAAGTACTGTAAAGTTGTAAAGTGGTTAAACTTTCATTCTAAAACTTGCGTGACCAAATAAAATGTTCCAATGCATCTAGGTAGGTACTTTTACACTAGGGATGGTCCTATTTTTCATCCAAAAATGTTGAATTGCTTTGAGCTACGTTCAACCAGTAGAATCGGTTAAGAGTTCAAAGTGAAAAATGGTTGCAATCTTGGACAGGTTGTTACTCAGATACCATGATTCTTAGAAACTTCTCATCTAAGCCTATAGGGTCATGGTGGACCCCTCTACACTAACGTCTCTTTTTTTTTTTAATCTCAGAGGAGTTTTCCTGTGGTGGCAACTTTTCACTTGGGGAAACAGTTGTCAAATGCAAGTAGTGTAAAGTTGCAAAGTGGTGGAAATTTCATTTTGCAACTCATGTGACCAAATGAACTGTTCCAACACATCTAGGTGGGTACATTTATGCTAGGAATGGTCCCCATTTTCACCCAAACACAATGAATCACTCTGAGCTATGTTCAACTGGTGGAATCTCTTATGAGTCCAAAGTGCAAAATGACTTCAATCTTCGATAGGCTATTACTAGAATACCATTATGATTAGAAATTTATCATCTAAGCCTATGGGATCATGGTATGCCCCTCTACAATAACCTCTTTGAATGTTTTCTATCTTAGAGGCATTTTCTTGTGGTGGCAAATTTTCACTTGGGGAAAAAGTTGTCAAATCCAAGTAGTGTAATGTTGCAAAGTGGTGCAACTTTCTTTCTACAACTTGCATGACAAAATGAACTATTCTAATACATCCAAGTTGGTACATTTATGCTAGGCATGGTCTTCTTTCACATCAAAACATGTTCAATAGCTCCAAGCTACGTTCAACTAGTAGAATCCCATAAGAGTACAAAGTGCAAAATGGATGCAATCTTTGATGGGCTCTTACTCAGATACCATGATGCTTAGAAAATTTTAATCTAAGCCTATGGGATAATTTTTGGCCCCTCTACAATAACCTCTCTTGGTTTTTTCCATCTCAAAGGAATTTTCCCACGATGTCGAATTTTCACTTAAGGAAAAAGTTGTCAAATGCAAGTAGTGTAAAGTTGCAAAGTGGTGCAACTTTCCTTTTGCAACTCGTGTGACCCAATGAACTTTTCCAACACATCTAGGTGGTAAATTTACACTAGGAATGGTCATATTTCACACCCAAACACAATGAATTTCTCTAAGCTACGTTCAACCTACATAATCCCTTAAGAGTCCAAAGTGTAAAATGGTTGAAATCTTAGATGGCTTGTTACTCGGATACTGTGACACTTAGAAACTTCTCATCTGAGCCTATAGGATCATGTTGGGTCCCTCTACAATAACCTCTCTTAATTTTCACTATCTCAAAGGCGTTTTCCTATGGTAGTGACTTTTCACTTGGTGAAAAAGTTATCAAATGAAAGTATTGTAAAGTTACAAAGTGGTGCAACTTTTGTTATGCAACTCATGTGACCAAACAAAATGTTTTACTGCATCTGTGTGGGTATGGTTATGCTAGGAATGGTCCTCTTTTACACCTAAACATGTTGAATCACATTAGCTATGTTCAATGGGTTGTTACTCGAATATCGTGATGCTTAGAAACTTCTCGTCTAAGCCTATGGGATCAAATTTGACCCCTATACAATAAATTATCTTTTTGTTTCTATCTTGGAGATTTTTTCCTATGGTGATGACTTTTCACTTAGGGAAATAGTTGTCAAATGCAAGTAGTGTAAAGTTGAAAAGTGGTGCAACTTTCATTCTGCAACTCGCATGGCCAAATGAACTATTCCAACGCATTTGGGGGGGTACATTTACACTAGGAATTTTCCTATTTTGCACCCAAACACAATGAATCACTTTGAGCTATGTTCAATTGATGGAATCCCTTATGAGTCTAAACTGCAAAATGGCTGCAATATTTGACGGGTTGTTACTCAGATACCATGATGCTTAAAAAATTCTCATCTAAGCCTATGAGATCACATTGGGCCCCTCTACACTAACCTCTCTCTATTTTTTCTATCTTGGAGGCTTTTTCCTATGGTGGAAACTTTTTACTTGGAGAAAAAGTTGTCAAATGCAAGGAGTGCAAAGTTGCAAAGTGATGCAATTTTCGTTCTCTAGCTCACATGACCAAATGAACTATTCTAACACATCTAGATGGGTAATTTTACACTATTCATGGTCCTCTTTCACACCCAAACACACCGAATCACTCTGAGCTATGTTCAACCGACATAATCCCTTAAGAGTCCAAAGTGCAAAATGACTACAATCTTTGATGGGTTTTTACTCGGATATTTTGATGCTTAGAAACTTATCATCTGAGCCTATGGCATTGTGTTGGGCCCCTATACAATAATCTCTCTCAGATTTTTCTATATTGGCATTTTTTTCTCATGGTGGTGACTTTACGCTTGGGGAAAAAGTTATCAAATGCAAGTACTGCAAAGTTGCAAAGTGATGCAACTTTCATTCTGCAACTCGCATGACCAAACGAACTATTTCAAAACATCCATATGGGTATTTTTATGCTATGCATGGTCTTATTTTGTACCCAAACATGCTAAATCACTCTGAGCTACATTCAATTGGAAAAATCTGTTAAGAGTCTAAAGTGCAAAATGGTTGGAATATTCAACAGGTTGTTACTCAGATATCATGATGCTTAAAAAATTTTCATCCTATACTATGGGATCACTTTGGGGCCCTCTACATTAACCTCTCTCGGTTTTCACTATCTCAAAGGCATTTTCCCGTGGTGGTGACTTTTCACATGGGGAAAAAATTGCCAAATGTAAGCAGTGTAAAGTTGCAAAGTGGTGCAACTTTCATTCTGCAACTCATGTGACCAAAAAAAATATTCCAATATATCAAGATCGGAAATTTTACCCTAGGCATGGTCCTCTTTCACACCCAAACATGTTGAATTGCTATGAGCTACGTTCAACTAGTAGAATCCCTTAAGAGTCCAAAGTGCAAAATGGTTGCAATCTTTGACGGGATGTTACTTGAATACCGTGACACTTAGTAACTCATACAAGCTTATAGAATTGCATTGGGCACCTCCACAATAACCTCTCTTATTTTTTTCTATATCAGAGGCATTTTCTCGTGGTGGTGACTTTTCACTTTGGGAAAAAGTTATCAAATGCAAGCAGTGTAAAGTTGCAAAGTGGTGAAAATTTTGTTTTGCAACTTGTGTGACCAAATGAACTATTCCAAGGAATCTAGATTGGTAATTTTTTTCTTGGAATGGTCCTCTTTTGTACCCAAATATACTGAATCACTCTAAGCTACTCTCAACCAGTAGAATTCCTTAAGAGTCCAAAGTGCAAAATGGATACAATCTTTGATGGGTTGTTACTCAGATACCATGATGCTTAGAAACATCTAGTCATAGCATATGGGATTGTGTTGGGCCCCTCGACAATGATGTTTCTCAGTTTTTTCTATATTAGAGGCATTTTCCTGTGGTGGTTACTTTTCACTTGGGGAAAAAGTTGTCAAATACAAGCAGTGTAAAGTTACAAAATGGTGAAACTTTCATTCTACAACTCGTGTGACCAAATGAACTATTCAAACATGTCTGGATGGGTATTTTTATGCTATGCATGGTCCTCTTTTACACCCAAACACATCGAATCACTTCAAACTACGTTCAACCGATAAAATCCCTTATGAGTATGTACTGTAGTTGTTGTCACTGAATAGTGCACCCTTGCTAAGATGTAAAACTCAGAATACTAGTGGAACATTAGATCTAGATATTCAATATCCATGGCGTATGGTTTTTCATGTTGTAGAGTTATAAAACATGATGTGACAGTAGTTATAGGACCATGTTTCCCAATGATTTTTCATGTTATTTCATGCATAGAAAATGGAAGGAGCTTTTTTAACTTATTTAAATGATGAATATGGGAGAAATGTGATAATTGCACATGGGTGATGCATCTAGAAATCAAGCTTATATTGTTGTTCATATACATCTAATATCTTCATAATATCATTAAAATTGACCTGTACATTGATTTCATTTAATGAGAATTCAAGTGTTGTGGTATTAGTCGATGCAAATAATTTTTTTTGGTTGGATCAACAATTATCATGTGTTTTGATGCACATTCATAAAAATTCAAAGAGGTATATATATATGCCCATGAGGTTTGAAACATCCACTTATTATATAGATGCAAACTCAATTATTACTAAGCTTTAGAATCAAAACCATTAGTTGTTGGATGCCAACCTTAGCCATGAATTAAAATAAATATATTTTTTTATGGGAAAGAGATTTTTTAGTACATTTGAAACATTTTGGTGTTAAAATCCTTGTCACTAGACAACAATAGAACTCAAGAAGCATGAAGCATACATGAAAATACATGAAGTATACACATGAACACATGAATTATACATTAGAAGCATGAATCATACATGTGAATACACACAATATATGTGAATTATACAAGTAAATAAGTGAAGCATACATGTGAATAAGTGAAGCACAAGTAATAGAAGCATTGCAAAGAATACAAACCACCAAGAATGGAGAAAATTTACACAATACACATTAGATGGAGCTTATTGAGAAATTAATAGTAATTATTTAAGTATTAGATGTAAAAAAAACCCATGCCTACAACATTCAATCATACAATTTACACAATATGCATGATAACATCATTCAAGAATGGTAATAGAAAAATAAGATTTTCTTTAGTCAAAAATCTGTAAGGCTATACAATGATATATATTCATAAAATTATATACAATATATCCAAAAAATTCATAAAAAAGATCCATATGGGAATAAAGTGTCATACATATCGATGGTACAAAACACATGTTCCAAAATGCCACATAGGCATACAAAAAATGACCCTAATACATAATCATTTCCCTCTAGTGGAAGAAAAAAGATCATGTGTTACTTTTGAAATTCTGCTAGATGGAGTGCCTGTTGGTTCTCTTGTCTTTCAAACACCCTCACTAGTCCTCCTCTCTAGACTCCTTTGGAGCTACAATTGATACAATGATTTAAGTTTAGATGTTAATACATATAAATTGAATTATGGAATGGCATATAACAAAATATAGTCACTTACCGCATACAAATAGTCATCATGCACATTTGCAAAATTACCACGTCCACGATTTGGAGTGACAACCACCTGTAGCAACCATCAAGATAGAAATTAAAGTACATACAAGTATCAAGAAAAATTTCAATAGTAGACCATAAAAGAGAAAACATAATGTCAAATCGACTAATTTGTTGCATACCTCTCTCAAAGGATCAGAACTAGCTATTGTTGTAGTAACTCCATGGTCCATCATGCCACAAGCATTTTCAGGGTTATCAAATGTCAACATATGAAAACATATATGATAGTCATATAAAAATTTTAGGTAGTCCCTTTATAACTATCATAAATGAGCAACAAGATGACTGTCATAAATGAGCAAGAATTAAAAATGTAAAAGTGCAGCAATTTCATAGATAAAAAATGCATAAATTTCATGCATCATGAGTGCAGAAACTTTTGAAGGAAGCTAGTCAAGGATGGTGATACTGATAACAAAAATCAATACAAGGTAAAGGTCAATGATAGTTGAAATAACTTGAAACATAATGTTAAGAAAGTTTTGGAAAGTGATGATAGTCGATGCAACAATATAATCCCTATTTGTGGTAGTGACCTTGCATGAAAGAGTAAATGGTTGGCCTCAGTTGAGACTACATTATAGTGCTTATAGATCACATAATAGTGAAAGTACTAAGTCCACTAGGATAGTCAAAACTTTTGAAAATTCCCAATTTAAGTGCTCATTGAGATTCAAATTGCATAAGTTGATGAAGTAATGTTAATGAGGGCACATTGTCAACATAGTGATAATGCCACAATGAAGTTCACATGAATGAAGTGAGAATTATTATGTTACTAGTATTTTTCAAAGGGATAATGGAACATATGATGAATTAGGACATGTATAGGTTTTTTCTATAGCACATGAAGCTGATTTTTGAGGTGTGCAATAGTAATGGAGAAGACAACTTTGGTCAATAATGAGTGGAAGGAAATATTTCTTGTAATAGTACATGTGTATAGGATAAAATTTGGATGGAGGTGCTATAGCATGGAAGGGATAAAGATATAATACCAAGAAGGGATAATGGAACATATGGTGAAATAATAGAGGGTACAATGGGATGGGAGTTTAATGCGATAATGGAGCATAGAATGGACTAGTAGCTCGATTAGTGGGATGGTCCAAGAGGGGATCATAGAACGTAGGGTGAACTATTCAAGGTTAATGGGATGGAATTAGGAGGGAATAAAGGAACATAGTGTGAATCAGGGGAAGATAATGGGACAAGACCAAGAGGGGATAATGGAACATATGGTAAAATAAGAGATGGTAATGGGATGGGAATAGAAAGGGTTAATGGAACATAGGATGGACTAGAATAGATTAATGGGATGGCCTAGGATGGGATAACAAAATATAGTGTGAACTATTAGAGGTTAATGGGATTGGATTAGTATGGAATAAAGGATCATATGGTGAATTAAGGGAACATAATGGGACAAGACCAAGAGGGGATAATGAAACATACAATGAAATTGTGAACCTTGGATTCATACCTACACAAATAAAACAAACAAACACATTATTAGATCAATATGCAAGATAAAACAAGGATTCCCCATGAAATCCATTTACAATGCTCAAATAGAAAGAAAAATTAAGAACAATGCAAGAAACTAAATCAAATCTATCTAAGCAAAGAAAATTCTTGATCCTGTGGGGGAATTGGTGCCAATTGGTGTGTCAAAATTGGCCCTTTCCCAACTCCTTTGTAAGCTCTTGGATGATTTGTGGATGATTCAATCTCTTTGATGAGATTTTGGCATAACCTAGCTATGAAATCATGAATATGATGAATACTTGAGGAGAAATAGGTAAAATTGGCTCTCAATGTGAAGAGAGTAACTTTGCATTAGATTGTAGATGTTGAATGAGAGGAAGAACCTTTCATTTAAAGATTTCCAAAATGGAAAAGAGAGTGAAATTGAGAAATGTAGGATCATTCAACATCCAATGGCCAAATGCCACTTGTCAAGATGTGAATGGTTGAAGGTTGTGCACATTTTGGCCAAAGTGCCAATAAATGCAATTAGGTGGAATTTGAAATTGAGGAAATGACATGTGAAAGGGAAAAAAGAATGAAATAAATGCCACTTGGCTCAATGCACAAGGACATGTAAGAGGAGTGAATTCTTTTATGGAAACACCCATCCACTTGGATTTTGAATTCAAACTCTAGGGAATATTCCTACTTTATTCCATGTTGAGAGAAAATAGGCAATTAAATAAATCAAAGTAATTGATTTATTGTGCAAGTTGCATTCTCTAGAGGATTTTAGTGATTGAGATTAGCATTAATCATGCTTTGGTCAATTTAAGTAGAGATTAGTTGATTTGACCATTTTGACTTAAATTTTAGGATTGATTTAAATCAAGATGAGAGGAAAATGATTAAATACTTAATTAAATAAAGATTTGATTTATTTAATTAAAGAGGGATGATGTTGGATTTAAACCAAATAAAGATTTATTTAATTTAAATGAGATGGCTTTAGGGATTTTAATCAAATAATATGGATTACTTAATTAAAGAGATATTTAGGGTTAATTAAATAAAATTGATTAATTTAATTAATAAGATAGAATGACTTAATCAGATAAATAATTATTTATTTAATTAAGGGATGAAAAGTGATAAAAAGTTAAGAAGATGATTTAGGAAGAAACGATGTTAGTAATCAGGATCAAGTGCATTGGATCAAATTGTATATTTTCCATGTCTACATTTTTCCCCTCTTTGAAGAAATGTACTTGTTGCATTGATTCGAAGAATAAACTGTTGTGACCAAAGTTAAAAAAATTGAGCATTTTTCAAATGCCCAACTCTTGCCCCAATGGAAGGATTATGCTGATATATTGCTCGCTTGAAAGATCGGACAAAAAATTTGATTTTTTGGATGATCTCATGAAAAAAGGAGGACAAGGTGCCCGAGAGGTTCAAAATGCCCTACGATGCCAAAAAAGATGCAAAATGGCCCTCAATTGGACAAAAAAAGGATTGGGGGACCAAAACCCTATTTAGATGGCCAAATTAGGTCAAAAAACCCTAATTGCAAGCATAAATAGACATTGAGGGGTCACTTTCAATACATTTGCACACTTAGCTTTTAGAATTTTCTGCACTTTTGAGCTATGAATTCCAATCGAGATGGCACAACGACAACTTCCCAAGCATGTGTCAGAGAGAGTACGAGTGCACCAGTGGGTAGTTGGCGCAGGACCCATGGTATGTACCCACTTCCTGACTTTTAATTTTCTCATTTTTGTGCATTAAATAGGGTAAAAAACATTTTTAGGCTAAGTGGCGCTATATAGCACCATTACAAATGCCCAGTCGGTGTCGCGCAGTCCTAAACTAGGCCGCATATGCAAATAGCATCACATGACACAGTTTAGAAACTAGGGTTTTGGAGGTCAAACTTGGCTACACACAAAAATAATGTCACGCAACGTAGTTTAGAAACTAGGGTTTGTCAAAGTTCATCACGCAGTGTAGTTTAAAACTCTTCAAACTGCACCGCATTTGCAAACAATGCCACACTTGTTGTTTCAAATGTGAAAATTCAATGTGAAAGATAGATTTCCTTATAAGACTTGACATGGTGATTTCCCTTGCGTAGGAGAAGCCTGATATACTTCTTTTGAGGGAGCACAGATGGCCAATGCTCAGTAGATTGCAGTGTATGCATGTGTACCTCTAGGAGTAGCTGGGTATTCGTGGCCTCTAGTATGTTGTGTACATCCCTCCTATATGGATGCACTTGGGTATGATGACTGCTTTGGCCAAGTGGTGGGACGGTGAGACTTCTTCCTTTCATCTTCCTACTGGCAAGGCTATCGTCACCCTTGAGGATGTCTGGCGTTTTCTTCGATTGTCCATTCATGGAGCTAGAGTGATCTATGATCCAATGGACGGTAGGTATGCCTGCTTTGATGTCATGGGTCTTGATGAGCTCATCATTTTTGATGGAAAAATTGACTTAGAGCAATACCAAGGTAGAGCACCCACCTATAGGTTGATTGTTGTGGCTATTATTTCTAGTCTTGTGGCACCCGATCGACGGGGTTGATACTTCAGTCCAAGATGGGGACTGGCATGACATCGAATGTGTGTTCATTGGGAGTTCTTTGCAAGGGGGTCAGTGTTTCTTACCTCCCTATCTAGAGATCTTCATGATTTTACGTATCTAAATAGCAAGTTGGGGCTAGAGTTACTTTTTTACACATCTAGGCCTGGGAACAGATTCTAGTGCTCCGTCTAGTTGTCACAGCAATTATCCTTGATATTGATGACCCCGTTTTCTGGTGCTATGGTGGGGTAGAGATCCATTTTACCCACATTGGTACAAGTGGCCTTGCCTACTAGCGATGAGTTCTTGATGAGATGAGGGAGTTCATCTTGAGGCCCTGGATGGGCATAGGCCCATGGTACGATGATGTAGAGCAGTTGTTCTTCACCCAGTAGGATAGATGGATGCAAGGTTAGGAGCATACCATGATAGAGTGGCATCTCCCAAACAAGGTGGCTCATCAGTTTGGTGAGATTTAGGACCAACCAGATGATCAGTACGTGGTGATCTTCACCCATACCATGAGAGAGACAACATGTGGCCAACCCATCCTGACAGCTGAGGCAGTTTTTTAATTTAGGCATCTAGTGGCCCGACCGTGGTCATATGATCAAGGGCCAGCAGATGCAGGGGTGACCCAGGCGTACAAAGCTTGATTTAGGCCTCCCTTTGAGATTGACAGTTCCAAGAACGGTACTCCCACAGCGGAGGCCTAGAGGTAGATCAATCGACAGGTTCAGAGGTCAGGGAGGTAGAGGTGGTAGAGATGGGGATAGGGACAGAGGAGGAGATGGACCACCTCCTCACCAGACACCTCCCATAGATCTGGCACAACAGTCACCTCCATAGGTAGGGGTATAGGATGGCCAGCCTAGAGATGGGGATAGGGCAGTCCCACAATAGCAACTAGCAGTACAGCTAGATCACAGAAATGTATTGATCTAGTAGTTGCAAGGTCAGATTCAGGTATTGACTGCAAAGAGAGATCAGACTCAGTAGTAGGTCATGACAGTTATTGCTGAGAGGGACTAGGCTCGATCTGAGAGGAATCAAAAGATTGGTTAGTGGAGGTAGTTGGAGAGTATAGCTTCATCATCCCATGGCCGATCAGTTTCCCTATGGGCCTACAGAGAGGTATTCAGAGAGGTCGAGTATTATCGGCAACATTATAGACAGGCAGTACTAGCAGTAGGTCGGGTTCCAGACTTCTCTCAATAGATAGGGATGAGGCCCCCAAAGGATCACAATGAGAGGTAGGTGGAAGAGGGCTGCAGGCAGTAGGGCTAGCCCCTTGATCATAGATAGTTTCCATTTTTTATTCATGGGCCTCGACTATTGCCCCTATTGTATTATGAATTTCGATGCACACTTGACCCGATTTTTGTATCATGACATCATATTTTTTGATGATATATATGAGATGGTTTTCCTTTATGATATGCCTTGCAATGTATGATATGTAGATGCATTTTAATTTCCTATGTCCTATTAGATGCTTCTATATTTATGCTCATACGATATGATGTATGTTGGATGTATTTCCTTTTGTATCTTTTCCATGCATTTTGATGATTACGTGGTAAATGATATGCTAATGATGTATCGATGTGCAAATGATAAATGAAATGCAACTGATAGATGATTTTCAAATGATTAATGATGATGATGGATGCTAATGATTTCCATTATTTCCTTAATGATTCATGTATGATCTGAAATGAATGTAATGTAGTTATTCCTTAAGATGCTTAGAATAAAAAATCTATATCAGTCCTCATAACTTAAGATGATGATAATGTGGTATGATCTATATGATATGATATGCACTTATGCTAATGATTCAGTGGGTGCAGGGTGTATGCATTGGTGATGTTTTTATTAACCGCCATGATACCATGCTAGTATGGAACAAAGATAGAAGAAAAAGAGATCCCACAAGTTATTAGAATGATGGTGATTTTCTTACTAGGAGTCAGGGTTTTCAAAGGGCCAATTACATTATGTTTGATAACACACATAGGTACCATGCATCAAGGTATAAAGAACCAGGATGGCGTTGTACCCAATGTGATGGAATTTGACTTAACAATCAGATAGGAGTATTCTTGTTCACACTTAGCATACAAAACCTTATTCAAGATGTAGTTCAGACATTCTAAACATCTCGGACCAAAACATAGGAAAGAAAGTTTTCCTATGTGGTCAACAAGATATCTAAAACATCCTCTCCACAAACCAAACAAAGTATGCATGACTAAGTTATTTTATAAGAGTATCCCACAAGCACAATAGATAAAAATATAATGATCGTTGCCCCATTCCTGTCTCTCTAAACCTGTTTTGTTTAGGCATCATTAAGAGGTCCTTGGAATGAGCGCAATAAGATAAATCCAAAGAAAGGATAAAGTAAACAAAAAAGCTAATGTTCTCCATACTGCTAGCCAGGGCTAAACTAAGGTGAGATACCTAATTCTTATGTCCATTGTGGGAAGGATACATCCTAGGACATGTTGTGATTAGGGTTTTGATGAAATTGATTGAATGATAAGCTATTGATACTCCGAGTTGACCAACTTGCTTGCTTACTGACCTAGACTTTAGACTTTGACGATTAGGGTGGTTACTTTTTGAACCTGCTAGACTTGCTTCTGACTTACTCATTAAAGGATGAAGGTGACAAATGATTTATTAGGAATGATGATAATCGCGGGTGAAAGTGAGATGAGATAGGTGCACCATTTTGGGTTTTTTTAGATATTTTGAGGCTATTTTGATTTTCAGATTTTCCAATGTTTTTTTGGATTTTTGAGATTTTATGACCAAGAGACTAACTTAAAGACCTATCCTAGGGGTCTTGGGAGTTGATCCATAGATTAGCCTTGCCTATGTTACACACACAGAGACCACGTAGTTTGACTGATGACAGACTTGACTCAATGATAAGATGGGCAAATGGATTGCCATTTTATTGTGACGGATGCCTGAAGGACTGACCTAGGGTGTCTCGGGGCATGATCATAGATCAACCTTGCCTACGTTCAAACTCAGAGACGACATAGTTCAGACAATGTAACAGACTGACAAGACTCAATGATGAATTTTTTGAATACTTTTGAGATTTTTCTGATCTTTTTGGAATTTTTGATGAATTTTTTGAATCTTTTGGATTTGTTGATGTTATGAATGTTTTTGATTTTTTGTGTATAGAAACATGCCCCCAACATTATAAGATAGACTACTTCAATAAAGGCGGGACAAACTTACCTTAGGAATATGCCAAGAAGTACTATGGTGGAATATGATACGAGCACAAGACCAGGCTATGGTATGGATGCAAACAGATGGATGGAAGGAATATTAATGAAATGTGATGGAATGTAATGAATGAGTGATTCGTGCAGATCCTGGTGGATAGAGAGTGTTTTATTTACGCTTGGTGCCTATTTTCCAGGTTTTCACCAAGGTACTTGTCCAAAGCGCCATCGAAGTGGTTTTCACTAGAGGGTGATTTTTTTCTTTACTTTTTTCAATCCTTTTTCTGATTTGTTTGGATTTTTTTATTTTTCAATTTTTTTGTTGTTACCAAGATGCCTGTTTGCCAGGTTTTCATTAGGGTAACAATTTTTGAGGACATTTTTTTATTTTTTTGTATTTTTCAATTCTATACCTTGCAAGATTTTAGACATAAAACTTTTTGAGATGAGAGTTGTTCATGGGCTCCTCCAGAGGCTCGCCTTCTTGTGTTGATAGTTGATATGCCCCTGATTTATTGCTTTTTGTGATGATGAAAGGTCTTAGCTAGTTGGGCTCAAATTTTCCTTTTCTTTTTGGATTTGGTACATTCTTCTAGTTCTCTTTTAGCACAAGTTTTCCGACTTGGAAGGTACGTCTCCTGATCTTCTTGTTGTAGTTGCGCTTTAGCAATTTCTGATAGACTTGTAGATGGTTGAGGGCATCCATGTGTCATTCATCTAATAACTCTAGCTCATGCAGTCATGAGACCCTGTATTCTTCATCTGTGATGAGGTTTTGCAATGATATTCTCAATGATGGGAGCTCGATCTTGATTGGGAGGATGGCTTATGATTCGTAGACCAAGGAGAATGGGGTGACGCCTGTTGGCATGCAGTAGGCCCATAAGACAAGATTTGGCTACAAATGCCATTCATGACCAGAGTCACTGACTATTTTCTTAAGGATTTTCAAAATGGTTTTGTTGGTATCTTTTGCTTGGCCATTTCCTTGGGGGTAGTATGGAGTGGAAAAGTGATGTTGGATTTTGAGTTTGTCGCATAAGTCACAGAGATCTTGATTCTTGAAAGGTGTCCTATTATCAAAGATAATGGATTGGGGGTCACCATATCAGCAAATGAGATAGTTTAGGATGAGCTTGGAAATCTTCTTTCCTATTATGTAGGTCATGGGAATTGCTTCAACCCACTTTGTGAAGTACTCCATGGCAGTGATGATGAATTTATGGTTGTTGGATGAGGCGTGTGTGATTTTTCCTATGAGATCAAGCCCCCATTGTGAAAAGGGTCATGTTGTAACAATAAGATGGAGTTCCTAAGCTGATGTAGGGATAAGGTCTCCATGTTGTTGGCATTGTAAAATCTTTCTGAAAAAATTTGTGTGCCTCTCTTTCCATTGTTGGCCAATAGTATACAGTTCTCAGCAACTTCTTGGCCAAGGTCATACCGCTCGAGTGTGAACCACAAGTGCCATTATGTACTTCTGTTAAAGCAGTCAGGGCCTCCTCAGGATTTAAGCAATGCAAAAGGGTTCCCTCAATGCTCCTACGATAGAGGGTTTCTCCTAGGATGAAAAAATGTAAGGACCTTTTGACAAAGGCTTGTTTAAGGTTTGGGGTAATGTCAGCTAGGAGGAGTCCTATTCTTAGGTAGGTATAGATGTTGTGATACCAGAGATCACCAGGACCAACGAGTTCACACACATATTCTAACTCTGGTACCTCGAATGTGGGTACAGGAACTGATCTACCAAGAATTTGTGTTTTGAGACATTACGAGGGATATCCAATAAGGATCCAATTGTTGCCATGGCTTCAACTGATTTGTTGTTAGCTCTTGGTATCTACTCAAAGGTGATATCAATGAATGATTATTTGAGGCTTTCTACTAACTTCTTGTATGGTGTCAGCTTGTCATCCTTAGTTGTGTACTCACCATTGAATTGGTTGATGATAAGTTGTGAATCCTTGTAAAACTTTAGTGTCATGACCACCATTATGTTGCAAACTTGAGACCTATGGTTAAAGCCTTGTATTCTGCAATGTTGTTAGTATAGGGGAATGCCAATTTGTAGGATCTATGTATACAATCCCCTGATGGGGTAATGAATAAAACACTGGCTCCTGATCCATGTTGTGTGTATGAGTCATCGAAGTAGAGTTTCTAGTGATCGTCTATGTTGAGATTAAAGATGGATTCATCTGGAAATTATTATATGAGTGGATTCTCAGAATAGATTGGAGCCTCTGCCAGTTGGTCTAAAATTGTTTGCCCCTTGATAGCCTTGCACTCCACATATTCAATATCATGTTCTGTCAATATCATGACCCATTTTTTTGTTCATCCTATCAGACTGGCTTTAGAGAGTAGATATTTTAGTGGATCTATTTTTGCGATCAACTTTATTTGATGAGCCAGCATGTAGTGTCTGAAATTTTGGGCTGCAAACACAACTGTTAGGCAAGATTTTTCTATTGCTTTGTAGTTGATCTCATGCCCTACCATTGTCTTGGTGATGTAGTATATCATTCTCTCTCTTCTATTTTCATCATGTTGGGCTAACAGAGCACCGAGTGCTGCCATTGTTGCTGAAATATATAGAATTAATGGTTTTCCTAGGATGGGTGGCATTAATACTGGTGGCATAAGTAGATATTCTTTAATTTTGTTAATGTTTGTTCGTAGTTTTCATCCCACTTATCTGCTACTCCCTTGTGGAGTATATGTGAATATGCAATCTGTTTGTCTGCTAGTTGTGCTATGAACCTCCGGATGGACTGGAGTATGCCATGCAAGCCTCTGAGTTATCTTAGTGTCCTGGGTGCTTCCATGTCGAGGATTTCTTTCACTTTGGTGGGATCCACTTCTATTCCCCTCATTGAAACTATGTATCCTAGAATTTTACCTGATTGTACCCCAAAGACACATTTCTTGGGGTTGAGTCTGACCTTGTACTACTCTAGTATGTCGAAAATGGCACTTAGAGCTGCTATATGATATTGTCTTTTCTTTTATTTTTCCAATATATCATCCACATAATCTTCAATAGTTTTGTGTATCATAGCATAAAATATTAGTGTCATGGCCCTTTTATATGTTTCCCCTGCATTATTTAGCCCAAATGGCATCACGTTCCAGTAGTAGGTGCCCCAAGGACATGTGAATGTTGTTTTATGTTGGTCTTCTTTTGCGATCATTATCTAGTTGTAACCCAAGAGGCCATTCATCAGTGATAGCATCTCATGTTTGCTTGTCATTTCCACTATCATATCAATGTTAGGTAGTGTAAATGAATCCTTGGGACATGCTTTGTTGAGGTCTCTAAAGTCAGTGCAGATGCGGATGCCCCCATTTGGCTTTGAAACTGGCACAAGATTAGATACCCATTCTGGATAATCAATTGGGCATATGAAGCTGACATCCAAGAGTTTCTGCAATTCCACCTTGACTAGCAAGGCTATTTGAGGATGCATTTTTCTTAATTTTTTTCTAACTGGCTTTGCTCTAGGTTAAACAGCTAAGTGATGAACCACAACTTCCGAATCAAGACCTGACATGTCAACATAGGTCCATGTGAAGTTCACCTTTCTTTCCTTTAGAAATTCTACCAATAGTTCTTGTTCTTCTATTAGCAATGATTCAGCATAGAAGGTGATTTGTGGTGTTGCTTCTGTTCTTAAATTAATAGGATTACAATGTTCTGCCAAGACTGTCGATTTCTCTTGATGAATTTTCGTAGAGGGAAGATTGAATCCTTCATCCTCTGGTGCCTTAGAGAGGTTTTCACCGTTAGAGGTGTCCTTTATTTTTACTATTCTTTGGTTAGAGAGTGCCACAATGTGGTTTTCACTCAATGACCTTGAGCTTATTCTCATTCTTTTTCTTTTGTGACTGAAGGACTCAATCGTCTCCCCATAATAGGCTTGAGTGTCCAATGTGATGTCAAACCTCGCCTTGTGATCTCCGCATGGAAATGTATCCCTTAGTCCCATGAACTCTGAGAGTGCCTCATCATTTTCGAATGAGTCCAGTACCGGTGGTCCTCGTTGGTCATAGTTGATGAGTTGACGGTACACTAGGTTTATTTTGTGAGTTTGGTGGTTTGACTCAACGGGTGAGGCACTAATCATTAGTAAGGAAGAGTTCTCAAAAAGCATGGGAAGGTCTATTATGATATCTTCATCATCACTACTAGTGCAGACATCAGTTATGTCAAAAGTGAAATTATCTAGGGCCAGACCTATGGATATGGGTAATTGAAGGGCGGTTGCTGAAAATTGAGGAGGAGACTTGGCTGCTCTACTAGGGGTACCTCTACCATGTATGGTTACACTCAAAGGGGTACATCCAAGTCCAAGGTTTCTCATTATTCTTTCTACAATGATGGGCTCCAGTCGTCCATCATTATTTCTTCCAAGACTTTCATTCCTATTGTAGCCCATACCAAGCATTATTTGCAACCCTCGATTGGTTTCATCCATGGGTAGAGTGGATGTGGGTCTTTCATCATGGTATAGCATGCCTAAAATGTCTTCCTCATCCATAATTTCATGATTTAGATCCCCCCACCGGTGGAATCCAGAACGATCTGCCCTAAAAGTGTGCACAGGTGTTTCGACCGATGGAGATTGCCCATGTGACCTAGGAGATTGTGGCAACTCTCCTATAACAAAAGAATTTTTTCTCATTCTGTAGTCTCCACACTCATTGTCTTGGATTATGAGCTTGATATCAGATATGTCAGGGATGGAGGGTGTCTTTGTCACAAAAGTGGAGGTGAAGTTAGATGGGTTTATATATGATGTGGATGGTCCTTCATCATTTTTTGGTACTTGGGGAATTTTATAAAACTTGGCTTCCAAGTTTTTGCAATAGATAAATGGCTCAAGATCACCATGTATTGTGACCTCATCATTTTGGTATAGGAACTTGACATATTGATGGAATGTTGAGGCAACCACCTTCATTCCATGGATCCATGGGCATTCTAGGAGGATGTTGTAGGGTAGGTCTAGGTCAAGGACCTAACATGTGGTTTCCATGGTGGTTCACCCCCGCCTGGATTGGGATTCTTATAGTGCCTTGAGACACTCTTTCTTGGTCATCGTATGCTCTTATGGTGATTCCTTTATTTTTGTCGATGGAGTCCTCTGAGAATCCCAAGTTCTTTATGAGTTTGAGCAAACAAATTTTTAGGCGTGCACCTCCATCCACCAGGACTCTTTTGACTTTCTTCTTGTGAACCAACACTTGTAAGTGAAGTGCACGATTGTGAGATGGTTGGGTAGGGAAATCTTGGTCGAAGAAGGTGAGGAGGTTTGGAGTGACAATGTTACCCACCATAGCCTGAAATTGTTTTGTATCAAGGGTGGCAGAGACGATCGATGCAACTAATGCTTTATCAAGGATTTTTCTATGGGAGGCATAAATTTTCAATAATTCCATGATGGAGATTTGGGTGGGGGCTCTCTTTAGCTGGTAAATGACGCTATAATTGTAGTGAACAAATTTTGTATTTGAAATGGGGGTCTTAGATGGCTATGATGCCCCTGCAATAGTAACCTTGTCACCACGTGTGGTGACCCCACAATCGGTGTTGGCTCCTTTGATGTTAATGATCATGATCATCTCGTCTATGCATGCAAAAATGTCTTCATGCACAAGGTTTTCACTAGCATACTTTTGATTCCCTTTGTTGTTCCCTTGGTTATTTCCTTGATTATGATTCAGTATCGGATTCGTGTATATTTTAAGGCCTTGATTTCTAGCTAGTTCTTCAACGTTTATGATCTTGTCCTCAGTGAGGTCCTGGATGATATTTTTTAACCTCATCCAATTTACGGTTGTGTGTCCTTTGATTTTGTGAAAATCACAAAGGATATTTTTGTTGTACCATGGCAGTTTCGTCATGGGTTTTGCATATTGCTCAGAGTTGGAAATTTTGATGAGGTTTTCTTTAACCATCTTTTTCATTATGGATTCAATTAATTCTCCAAGGGTCATGAACTTCCACTTGGGAGGATACTTGTTTCAAGGAGGTGGTCCTCCTTGATTGCTTAAGTTATTGATTTGGTTTTTGGGAAGCGGTTGTGGTTGTGTCACTATATTAGTTTGCACATTATTGTGATTGTGATTTTATGGTTGGTGATGGGTCTAGATGTTTTTCTTAAGGGCATTGATGACCACCTTAACATCGACCACTCCGTCACTTGTGATGTTTTTGTTCCTCAACCATGTTCAATTTTTATAATTATAATCGGTGGACAGGGGGTTATCCTGTTGTGGAGGAAATTTTGATGCGCCTCCTTGCACAATAAGGGCTCTTTCGATATTGAGCGCCTTTGGGATCAACTGATTATACATTGTAATGCATTGCATTTTTAAGTAGAACACCAAGTTTTCATCTAGATTGGATATGATTGTGCACACTTTTTGGTCTTTTGGCATGGTCCACTTGCTCTAATTGGCCTTGGATTGCCATCTTTGCAAGAAGGATGCAAATAGTTCTCCTTTTCTTTGTTTAAGCGTTGATAGTTCCTCCAAACTAACATTTGCACCCATGTTGAATGCGTAGTTTTTAAGGAAAGCTTCTATAATTTCTTGGAATGTTTTAATGCCTATGGGTACACAAGAAAACCATTCCATGGTAGGACCAATCAGACTTCACGGGAAAAGTTGTATTAGATATGTGTCATCGAATGCAACCTCAATGCAATGCACTTGAAACTCCTTGACGTGGTTTTCAAGGTTTCTCGTCCCATTATATTTATCAAATTTGGGGATCTCAAATCCCTTTGGGAATGGTACCATTGTAATAATTCTATCAAATGGATAGGGGTACAAGTTGCCCGGAATTCTGGTTGTTTTACCTGACTGGAGGTCCAACACTTGTTGCGAGATCATTTTGATTTGTGTTGCAACATCGTTTTGCAGATCGGGAGGTGGAATGAAAGTGTTTTGAGGTGTTTGTGGGGTTAGATTGATGAGAGGAGTGTTGGTGGCTGTTTTTTGCAAGCTTTTTTGTGCATTTAAATCCTATTGATATGCCTGTATTTATGTCAACAACACTTGTTGATATTTTTGTTGTTGTGCCAACGAAGCTTGTTGTTGGTCCATTTGTTATTGTTCCTATAAAGCCTATTGTTTGTCTAGCTATTGTTGCACCAACAAAGCTTGTTGTTGGTATAGATTTTGTTGTGCCAACAAAGCTTTTTGTTTGTCTAGTTGTTGTTGTGCCAACAAAGCTTGTTGTTTAGCTTGTTGTTGTGCCTAGAAAATCTTGCAGGGCTTTTTGGTATGCTTGTTGTTGAATTGCTGGCAGTTGTGCCCAGTATTGTGCTTGTGCCTGTTGAGCCTAGTGCTCGGCTTGAGCTTGAGCTTGTGCTTCTTGGGCTGCTTACGGAGCTTGTGTAGCTTGCTAGGCTTGTATAACTTGTGCAACTTATTGGGCTTTGCAACTTGTGTAGCTTGTTGGGTAGCGAGTTGTGCTTATGCTTGTTGAGCAACCTGTTGTGCAGCTTGCTGATTTTGTTGAATTGGCCTTTTGGACTTCCTTAATCATGATGATGAATGAATTCGACACTTTATCTTTTGGTGGATTGGGAATTGTGCTAACCATTGTGGCGGGCAGAGGGGTGGTGTTGGTAGCTGGGACTTGAGTTATTGGTGGTGTGGTTGAGATGGACGGTCCTTGGGAAGGTATGATTTGAGGGATTTGGGGACCGATTGATGTATTGAATTTGGTGACTTGAATGGTTTCCACTTGTTGTTGCGATGCTTCTAGAAAAAGGAGAGGATTTGATGTGATGCTAAGATTTCCTTGATTTGAGAAACTAGCGGTGGGTAGGGGGGGAAGACCCAACCCAAGAGGTGATACGGATGTGAGTGGTAATGGAGGGAATGATGGTATGTTCCCTTGGAAGAGTGATGATGAGAATGGGCCAGTGACTCTGGCTGTTCCAAACAAACCACATTCTCCTTGCGATAGAGAGATTTGTATGTTCAGTGGATAGATTGGTGTTGCATGGAATGATGATGAGTCTGCATGATTATGGAACGTAAGTAGGACATACGGGTGTGATGGATTCATCAGGACAAAGTTATTTGGTGTGGTGCTAACATTTACCTCTTTATTGTTTACAAGGCGATGCTTTTGTAATTCATGAAACATGGCACTTCCCTTGTTAACAATTGGTGAGGTTGATGCAATTGTCTATATGCTTTGGGGGATTACTTGAGTGATGTTTGGAATTCACATGGGGGTATGCTTGCAAGAGGCATTTCCATACTAGTACTTACATCAAGGTGAGAAGGAAATTGGGCCCCTCCTTCTATTAACATGCTTATGTATATAGAAGGATTAAGTTTAAGCATGGCATTGACAATTCTATGATTCTCTAGATTTTGAATCATTTTAGTTATTTCCTTCCGTGTCATTCCTAATTCCTCGTTGATGATTTCCTCTTCATAGTATTCCTCTTGAGGATTTTGTGATGGTAGAGAAGAGTTGTTTGGGGGATTGCTTGATCCCACAAGGTTTACTTCAGAGGTTACTTGAATTAAGTCACTAGAAGTTGATGTTTCTTTGGTGTTTTCCATGTTCCTCTTGTGTCGTGATCTTGTTTGGACCATAAAATAGAGATCATTTGATCTTTAATCTTTAGGTACAAAAAAAGGAGAAGAACTAGGAGAGTCCAAGGATGAAAGGATGATGACGGGGATAAGATAAATGGATGATGTAGATGAGTGAAACTCTTGAAGAACTTTGGAGGGAGGATGCTAAAAATTTTAAGGCTTGGATTGATTTTGATAGTTTGACTGGGTGCGTTAAGCCAAACAAGATGATGGTGAACTTGTAAACCCTAGGAAGTTGTGTTATCCTAGAGAAAACTTGCATAAGAGAATGAACTAGCTAAGTGTGTTAAGCCAATCAAAGTGATCATGAAATAGTAGACCTTAGGAAGTTGCATTATCCTGGAGGTAAATTTGTCCAAGAGGATTGATAATTTGACTAGGTGTGTTAAGTCAAATAAAGTGATGTTGATTTTTCCTTTAAGTTTAGCATAAATGATGTTTCAAATTTCTCAAATGTTTGTTGGTGAGATGAGATTTTATTGATGGAGAGATGGATTAGAGTGAAGATTTTGATCATAGACTTGACCTATACAAGACTCTTTTTTACAAGACCTCGGTATTGAAGAACATGCCATACTTCCTATGTGAGAAAAGAAAACCTTTGGAAAAGAGTGGGATCATGTTGAAAATAGAACTCATACAAACTTGGATTATTCTTTGAATATTTCTTGTAGAAATTATACACCAATCTTTCTCTAACTTCAAAAATCCTTTCAAGACGCCCCTCACGAGATTTTAGTCTAATCTTTTTGAATCTTGGTTTTCAGATTTTGACTTTACGAGAAATCATTTGAGAAAACACATGCGTGAGGTCCAATTGTTCTTATCTTTGTTCAATGAATTCCTTTTACCAAAATCACTTTCTTGATTTATGATTTTAAACTAAATTTCTATGTCTCAAATTCTTTTCATTCCATAAGGTCCATTATGTGAAAATCAAGGTTTTAAGAACATAGTTTCCTAGGTTGACTTTAGTGAAAACAAATGATGATTAAACCCAAGCACTTATAAACCTCTAAGGATGGAATCCCTAGGGCAAGCAAGAGCACATTAATTTGTCAAGGGTATTTTTTTCCTCCAAAGGGTTTGAAATTTCAAAGCTTTTGTGAATGTTTATTTCTCAAAGTTTTAGAATAAAGCAAGGTGTTTTGATTTCAATGATATACACAACCCTAGGCTGAAAAGACAATATTTGTTGGGTTCCCACTTGAACGAATCTAGCTACGCATATTCAGTGTGGATGATTAGATGCTTGACCACACAGGCTCCCCCTTACAGTGCACTCACTTATTAGGTCAGCCAAGCATCAATAACCATGAATCTCCCATGGCATAATTTTCATCTCTACAACATAACCGCATGTATAACATGGGGCGGCTTCAAAGGACATGACCTTTTGCACCAAAAAATAGATAGGATTTTGGCCTTTGCTAAACAAGAGGTTTTAATGTGGGCATTCCATTCATGGGGGACTATCTACTATGACGAGAGACCATTGCTGCCCTTCGCATCGGAATAATCCTCGTGATTCTCAAACTTTCCTCGAGAATCCATACTTATATACCAGTTGGAAGTCGCTTGGCTTTAGGGTGTTCCTGGTTGGGTCATTCCCTTGGGTGATCTCTTTTTCCCACAAGGCAGGCCCACTAAGATAAACAAAAGTGAGCAAGCATATCCCGTAGTTCAATCAACCTTCATTGATAAACAAAGGGAGAACACTCGCAATATGCCACACTCACACTCACAAGATTGGTTCAATTTTAATCCCAAAAAATGAAGTGTGGAGGCAATTATTTTACTCAACTTAAGATCACCAAAAAAGATTTTGATTCTCAAGATCACCGTGAGGCACAAGAGAAGTGCATACGTCCTTTTGATGATATTATCTTGAATAAATAATTACAAAACAAAACAACACTTGTTCATTTTAAGCCCACAAAGCAATAAATGAATTCTTTTTAAAGCACCAAACTAAGTGTGGATTTTGCCTTGTTCAATTTTTTTTAAACCTCAACCAAATCTAGTAAAATTGTTTCTAAGGTTCTTTTTAAGCCTTTTGTTTGCAAACTTTGAAAAGAAAATTTTTGTTGTTCTTTTTAAGGCCCAAAAAGAAAAATTATTGTTTCATAAGGCATAAAAGATAACAAATTCCTTTTAAAGGAGATTAAAGATTCTCTAAAAGTGTTAAACAACACTATAGTGTTCAAAAACACTTTGTATAGGATGAGATTGATGTCCCAATGGAACCTTCCATTTTGCTTCCTTCCTTGCTCTTACTTGAAAAATAATCAAAACCAGAAGATGCAAAGGCAGTAAACAAGTTAGGAAATCAAAAAATTAGAAACAAAACAGCACATGATAAAAAAAAACCAAATTTAAATTTTTCCCTGTCAGCCCGCGGTGCAGTCAGCAAATGTGGCACAGTTTGGAAACTCAACGGTGCAATATAGTGACGTACCTTGACTGAGTGTGGCACTCTACAGCTAATAGAGAGAGCAAATGCGGTGGAGTTTTGCCATGAGGCACAATTTGCAACTTGAAATTCTACGGCGAAGTTTAAAATTTTGAAATTTTTTAAGTGGGAAAGCAAGTGCGACACAATTTAGAATTAGTGTGGTGTGATATAGAATCGCACCTCTAAAGGCAGTGCAATATAGCACCATGGGATTGTATGTGGTGCATTTTCCTGTAAGCAAAGAAAATTTCAAGAAGTCACAAAATTTTGGAAAAACGTGATGAATTTCTCCAATCAGGCCCTCCTTCTAGCACCAAAATGTGAACCCTGATTCATACCTACACAAATACAAAAAACAAACAAATTATTAGATCAATATGCAAGATTAAACAAGGATTCCCCATAAAATCCATTTACAATTCTCAAATAGAAAGAAAAATTAAGAACAATGCAAGAAACTAAATCAAATTTATCTAAGCAAAGAAAACTCTTGATCCCATGGGGGAATTGGTGCCAATTGGTGTGTCAAAATTGGCCCTTTCACAACTCCTTTGTAAGTTCTTGGATGATTTGTGAATGATTGAATCTCCTTGATGAGATTTTGGCATAAATTAGCTATGAAATCATGAAGATGATGAATACTTGAGGAGAAATAGGTAAAATTGGCTCTCAATGTGAAGAGAGTAACTTTGCATGAGATTGTAGATGTTGAATGAGAGGGAGAATCTTTCATTTATAGATTTCCAAAATGGAAAATAGAGTGAAATTTAGCAATGTGGGATCATTCAACATCTAATGGCCAAGTGCCACTTGTCAAAATGTGAATGGTTGAAGGTTGTGCACATTTTGGCCAAAGTGCCAATAAATGCAATTAGGTGGAATTTGAAATTGAGGAAATGGCATGTGAGAGGGAAAAATGAATGAAATAAATGTCACTTGGCTCAATGCACAAGGACATGTAAGAGGAGTGAATGCTTTGTTGGAAGTACCCATCCACTTGGATTTTGAATTCAAACTTGGGGGAATATTCCTCCTTTATTCCATGTTGAGAGAAAATAGGCAATTAAATAAATCAAATTAATTGATTTATTGTACAAGTTGCATTCTCTAGAGGATTTTAGTGATTGAGATTAACATTAATCATGCTTTGGTCAATTTAAGTAGAGATTAGTTGATTTGACCATTTTGACTTAGAGTTTAGGATTGATTTAAATCAAAAAGAGAGGAAAATGATTAAAGACTTAATTAAATAAATATTTGATTTATTTAATTAAAGAGGGATGATGTTGGATTTAAACCAAATAAAGATTTATTTAATTTAAATGAGATGGCTTTAGGGATTTTAATCAAATAATATGGATTACTTTATTAAAGAGATATTTAGGGTTAATTAAATCAAATTAATTAATTTAATTAACAAGATAGAATGAATTAATCAAATAAATAATGATTTATTAAATTAAGGGATGGAAAGTGATGACAAGTTAAGAAGATGATTCAAGAAGAAACGATGTTAGTAATCTGAATCAAGTGTGTTGGATTGAATTTTACATTTTCCATGTCTACAGAAATAAGAGAGGGTAATGGGATGGGAATAGAAGGGGTCAATGGAACATAGGATGGAATAGTATAGATTGATGGGATGGTATAGGATGGGATAAAAAAATATAGGGTGAACAATTAGTGGTTAATGGTATGGGACTTGTAGGGAATAATGGAACATAGGGTGAATTAGGAGGTGTCTAGGGTTTGACTACAGTACATGAAATGCGAACTTGACCTATGTGTAGTAATAATAGAGAAGAGTTATAAGATGGAACGTGGATATAGATGCTATAACATATAATGGGTAAAGGAACATAGGGTGGAACATAGGGTGAAATAATAAAGGTTACAATAAGATGGGAGCAGAAGTTCATAATGAAATATAGGATGGACTAGTAGATATTAGTGGGATGGGCTAGGAGGGGATCATGGAAAATAGGGTGAACTATTAAATGTTAATGGGATGGGATTAGAAAGGAATAAAGGAACGAAAGGTGAATTAGGAGAAGATAATGTGACATGGTCAAGAGAGGCTGATGGAACACAAAAAGGACTAGTAAAGATTAATTGGATGAGCTAGGATGGGATAATAAAATATTTTAAGGTGAACTATAATAGAGGTTAATGGGAAGTAATTAGGAGGGAATATTAGATCATAAAGTGAATTAGACGGTGTCCAAGGTTTGAATATAGGACATGAAGTGGGAGCTTATGGTGTGTAGTAATAATTTATAAGATGTTTGTTCAATAATGAGAAGAAGGAAAGGTTTCTTGTAATGATATGTGTACAAGATGAAATATGGAGGAAGGTGGTACAATATATAAGGTGTTAAAGATTGGGATATGCGATATAAAATGGTTTAAATATGTGTGATGAAAGGAATGGAAGAATGATATGGACATTGAATGGTAAATATAATTAGGATCTCACAAGAACAACCAATGTTTGTGTTTCTCATCAATTTTTTAGATTTGTATACGCAAAATTATGAAAACTAACTAACATTCTCTTACAACATCATTAATGAATAAAGGTTACCTGAGTGAAAGTTGTTTGAAGACATGGATAGTGAGGTGTGGAGCTAGAAGGTACACTAGGAAACTATTTGACATCCAAAGCATGTTATGAGACAAACATTCAAATATAACATTCACATGTTCAAATGCAATAATAATTTATTTAATACTAGTTGCATACCTATGGACTCAACATCGAGAACGAATAAGGGTCTGTAGGAATGAAGCCTGTCTCATGAATAATTCGACCTTTGATTCTACTAATTTAGTTATTCTCAAATTTAAAAATATAATTTAACAAACAAAATTAAATGAACTTGTTGAATTTTACTTGAGTATCAATATAGTATGTATTATTCAACAATTCATTTGTCATAGCCATCACCTCTACAACTGATGTAGGCTATGTAGCTACATCCTGAGCACTCTAATAATCGTACATGCAAACAAAACCACAAGCGCCACAATGGTGGGGTGGAGCTCGGGGCCTACACATCTCCTCCACATCAGACTCTACTAGAGGCCTCGCATACTGTATAATGGTCTGAGTAAGTGACCTAATTGACTCTATCATGTCCACCTCTACACTATCCTTAACAATGGAAGGAATGGTGACATGATCCACCATGGGTTTGGCTAAGGGCATTGGTTCCAACTATGGATTACGTCATGCACCTAGTCTATCACGTGTGGAGCCCCTACCTCTACCCTAAAATTCTAAGATGTTAGAATAATTTGGCATCTTATTAAGGACAAACTCATAATAGAGTTTCCTCACAAAGTATTGTGGTACCTCATGGTTATTGCTTGGAGGTTGGTCAAATACCATCCACCATTGCTCCCAAAATTTATTTTTATTTAATTCATGGTGGCACCAATGGATGGGGAACCTCCTACATGCATGGGATAAATTTTTGTTGGTTCTTAGGTCTATAAATAGGGCACACAAGTTGGATTTTCTATTTTTTTGTTTTTTCACATCTACATATGACAAACCACTAGCGTAAAATTGGCTCAACTCATGCCTCTTATTTTACCAAAAAAAAAAAATTCTCTCTCATTTCTCCTACATGAGATACAATTGACTTCAAAGATTTGGCAATCCCTCTCCTATAAGGGTGGGTTTCATCATGCTCAGTTAATCTTCCAATTAATTGTTCAATATATCTTTTATTGTTTTCAATTTGATTTAGGATATTTTCTTACGTTCCTTTTGGATGCCTATGAACTGATGGAGGGGTTTGAGGTTGTTCTTGTATAGGAGGCTTTTCGTGAGGGGGTAATTGTGAATTCTCATTGTTTGGAGGTGGAGATTCATTCCTTGAGAATTAGAAAAAAGTTTTACTAGAAAAACATATTTCAATCTACATTCTAAATCAAATTTGAAATAAAAAGAATAAAAATACATAACTCTTCACTACCATCAACCTCTTTGATGTGTTGGTGGCATCCGCATGAAGAATTGCAAGCTAGGAATGCAAAAAGTGCAAGAGATTTGGTGAGCGCGAGTTGCAGAGAAGAAAACTCCAAGCCAAGTCATGGGTTCAATAGAAAATGGAGGTTCAAATGCAATTTTTTCCTTTTGAAATTCACTTTTACCATTTGGCGAGCACGAAATTCGGCGCACGCCAAATGGGTAAGTCATTTGGCACATGCTAAATTTGGCATGCACCAAATGAATTACCCATTTTGCATGCACAAAATTTGGTGTGCGCCAAATGACTTACCCATTTGGCGTCCGCCAAATTTGGCACTCACCAAATTTGGCATGTGACAAATTCTCTTTTTGGCATTTTTTCCATTTTTTTTCCAATTTGGCATCAAAATTGTGTCACAAATCCATGCACTTCCCTTTCCATACATTTTTATGAAACTCTAAAACCAAATAATTTTGTTTGTTAGTAGAACCTATGTATTTTTGGATGCTACTTGGCCCTTTGTTCATATAGGACACCAGCACATCTTTGAGACTCCAATGAGACACACTAAATTTTGACTCTTGCATTTTCATCCTCTAGTAGGGAGCCATATGGTCTACAGTCTGTGACCTCCATGGTCCAGTAACTCAATTCTAGTAAACATATATCATAAGAAGGGAAATAGAGTCTTTCTTGCCTTTCCTTTTTAGCTTTTCCCTTCCTTGTAAACCTATTAAGTATTTTGAGGTAGTTTAGGGTAGTTAACTCTCTTAGGCTCTTTTGTAACCTAAGAGTCCTAAGGGTAGTGAATCCCCCTTCTCTACACACATGTCTTGTCTATTGTATTGAATGTCTCATCTATTTTCTATCTATTTGGTTGTCCATGGAGGTGGAAACACCAAAATGGGGGTTTGACTAAGGCAAGCCCCAAAAAAACCCTAAGATTTTTCTGCATCCTTGTTACATGTGCATTTTTTCATATTCTAAGAGTTGGGTACTTGTTCTTTTCTAGTTTTTAGCTCCTAATCTGAAAGGGATGATTACATTTTGCACAAATATGTATGTGATGTGTTGGTGTCTATTGGTTGTGACTCTATCCTCTTGAGAGAAAATTTTGTAAGTTCTTACCTTTTTGTTTATGTAATAAGATTTTTTTAATTCCTTATTAGATTCTATTAATTCGTATTTTTCCCTTCTTAGCTTAGTATTTCATTCAATCACATTTTTTCAATCTCTTTCATCTTGCACCCCATCACTTGAGCTTGTACTTTGAGGTAATTGACATCTATTCACTCCCTACAAACTCTTCCTTATCCTAGAGATTTGAGAATAGTGAATTCCCTCCATTACACCAAGTTATGTCAAAGGAACACCAAGAATTTGATAATTGAAGTATTAAGAAGCCTCGTCATCTTGAGAGGATTCATCATCTATGGATTCTAAGGCATGAATATTCAAATGTTCTTCACATGCATTTTTTCACTACGTTTTTGAGCCCTTATAGTGGGAGAGTAGGTAATTCTCTACTACATCTCTTATGATAATGCATTATTTGCATCTAAATGGAGCACCCTCATAGTTGAATGATTGAGTTTCAGGTTTATAACCTCATCATGAAAGAAAAATCCCAATAAAGAGGGTAGGAGACATCAATGTCCACCCAAAAGTAGGTGAAGGTAAAATGTCCCATGAAAGATTGATAAAGGCTATTTTTTATAGAGATTTCAAGGTAAATTTTATGATATAGAAAAAGTGTATGTCTTAGTGAACAATTTTAAGCTAGAATATGTTTGATATTAGTATAGGTGTTTGGGCAATGTTTTAGCTTGATTTTTTAGGATTTATAAATTTTAATATAAATATGATTGGTTGTTACTACCTAAATTGTGTGGTTGCATTTAGGAGTTAGAGTTACTTAATCTATGGGCGCTTAAAATCATTGGATCTATGTTTGAAATATAACAGTTTTAGTGAACTACACATTCACTTTTAATATAATTATTTCAAGATTATATTTTATAACTTTAGTTTATTTCTTGGATTATATAATTTTATAGTGTCAAAAAATGTCGTCGATGACATTTTCACACTTGTTTGGGCCCTCCATATAAATTTGAACTTAATGATGCCTTCAATTAGTGTTGTAGGGTAAAACCACAAAATTGGTTTACAATTCCAGTGAGGAAGGAAAATTGCAAAAATGCTCCTATGAAAAAAACTTTCTTTTTAGGGGTTTGCATGAACTGGGGTGTTCAAATGGACACTGGTTCAAGTGAACCATATTAAATATGGGACTCACTTTTTTTGAATTTTTTTACGATGAAGACAATGGAAAACTAAATAAAAGAGGACATTTGATCAAACCCTAGTTCTAGTGAACCTCCAAGGGGGTTTCGCTTGAACCTGGGTTCATTTCAACCCCCCTTCTTCCCCCTTCTCCCCCTCTAGCACCAAATTTCTATAGAATTTTTCCCTTTGAAGCTTGAGTTGAGGATGAAAATGGAGGATACTTCACAAACCTAGCTGGATTATGGTAGTCCTCAAGATGAACTATCCATCAATAATAATTTTAATATATTTTGGTTTTATTATGTATTTATTTTTTTAGTTTGATTAAACATAGGTTTTTCACCAAAAATCAAGCTCTTTTATTTTGCACATGTGGAAAAACAACAGATTATCAAAATAAAATTCTAAAAAATATGTTCAAGCTAGGTATTGATGTCCTTGATCTAGTAAAAAGAAAAGAATTTTGATACATACAAAAAAATTTATGTTGTATATGGTTTGCCTATGTCTGATTTGTAAGTGGTTTGACTTTGAAACTTGATTAAGGAAAAAATATTCAATAAAACACTATGAAACCAAATGAACTAGTTAGATATTGTAGTTACAAATCTAAATTCAAAAAAAAAGAATTTTATCCTTCATAAAAAAAAAATTATAGTATACAGTGAGAATCACTCCTTAAAAATGGTGTTTACTAATAAAAACTAGTTTTCAAAGGAGATGGAAAAATAAGTGCAATCTGATTCCAAAATTTTTGAAAAAATATATTTAGAATCTATAGAAAAAAATTTCATAAATCATTAGTTTGCATCATCTCAAATTCGTCATGGTTTGGCCGCTATAGGTACCCGAAAGTGAAGATTTTGTTAGAAAAAATTAGTTCAGTGTCCAGTTTGGCCAAAACTTGTAAACCAGTATTGCGGGATCACCCTGACATAATGTGATTAACACACTCACATTAGGTCTTGGGCCCTTGTGAACTAAATAAACCTAATCCGACCGTATTTAGAGTGTTTTAAAGTGTTGTAACAGAATTTCACACTTTTCTAGGGTTTTCATTAATAATTGGGCTTCTTTATTCTTTAATTGGCCTTATATTACATCCACAAGCCCCATTTAATCCATATTTTCAAGGATAATCCCAACACAAATCAAAATCCAATTATAATTCAGGTGTTTTCAAGTTGTGTGGTCCAGACTTAGTGATCTAGGACTCAATCCTGGTTTCACACATTTCTAAGAATTTTTAAAAATGGTCCCATAAATTATGCCTAATGGGACTCATTCGCCACCTTGGGTGAATGATACCTATGTGGCCCAAAACTAAAATTAATTCAAATTCTTGGCAGAATTTATTCTCCTAGATCTGATGTCAGCTTGTAGTGTTGTAATTTCGGGAATTCTTGCATAATTAAGTATAAATACAAGTTTATTTCACTCATTTTACACCTAGCAAGTTGAATGAGCATCCTTATAGAAAAGTTGAGTTCACAAGAGAATTCAAGTGTTTACAAGAGTCTCCAAGAGTCTTCAAGAGCATATTATCAAGCATTCTAGAGAATTATTCAAGCATCAAGAATCATGTCAAAGTTTTCATGCATCATGTTTGTTTTTGAGCTAACAATTGTGATGTAGGGTTTCATTAATCAAGTTAGAATTTCATTCAAGATCTACATCCATTGGAGCCATCTCATACATGTTTGCAGCACTTCATTGCTAGGTTTTGGTGAGTTGCAACATCTTATTTTGTTCATTCATCATTCTCTATTCCTATTCCATTTCATTTCAAGGTTTAATTACCAAAATGGGATTTGACAAAGGAAAAATCCTTTCCACTATCAAAACAATATTTTTTCCTCTCTTTAGTGTGTGATTTGTAGGCTTAGATTTAAGACACATTGAGGAGCACATTTGTAGAAAATTTTCAAAGTTCCTAAAGTTGTCAAAGTTATCACCTTGCATTGGAAATACTTGGAGAGCTTCTACAGGTTGCAAATCAGGGTTTCAAATCCGAAAATCAATTAGGAAACATAGAGAAGACTTTGAATTTAACCACATTCAAACTTTGAAGCTTTAGAAAATCCTAACTAGACTGATTCACTAGTTCTAATGTATGAGTCCCAGTTTAGGTCAAAATTAAATTTTTTACAGATTCAGATACCCATTTGCCAAATTTTGGTTTCTACGTAGAAAACCAGATCTGGGACTGATTCACCTAGCCAGGTATATGAGTCCCAATCAACATTAAAGTCAAAAAATTTAACATTTCATATTTCTAGGTGCACACATTTCATCTTAAAACTTGTTATTCTATTTTACATACTTTTCTAGGTCACTTAGTGAAGCATTGCATCATATTAGGGTTAATTATTACATCTAGCATTGCATTTGTCTTTCCAAGTTCTAACTTGGTGGTGAACTACTCATTAGTTTACAATCATCCTCTAGGATAGCCCTATTGCAAGATATTTTTATCCTTTGCATTGAGATCTATAGGGTTTTTTCTTGAATGAGAGAGAGTAAAGATTGTTATTCTAGTTCGTAACCAATAGAAACCAACAATTTTCCACCTTTCATTTTGGTGAACTTGTATTTAGAACATAATAATTTTTATTTGGTATGCATCATCATCCTAGATCTTTCTTGCATTAACATTGCATTAGTTAATTGGAATTCTAGGGTTTTTAATTTTGCATTGGTCAAAGTGCATATAGGTTGCACTTTTGCATCTCAAATCATTGAAATTCATATAAAATCTGCATTTGCACTAGGTTACAAATCATACAACAAAAAATCATAAAAATCAATTGAAAATTTTGAAAATAAACCCTTATTGGGACTCATATGCCCCTCTTGGTGAATCAGTCCCAGTACATATTTTACACTAGATGTTTTAGAATTTGAACCATTGTTTTTGAGCTTTTGTTTATTGTTTATAGATTTTTGTTTCATTTATAATATTTTCTTTGTTGTTAGCTTATATTTCATTTGTATTCATCTTGCATTTAGTAGCCCGTGCATGAGTATTTGGTGTCCTATTGCTAATACTTTAGTGAGACAAATTTTGAGACTCGTTTCATCTCACGATAACACAATCATTGTGGATCTTGGGTTATCTATCTCTTTCACTCCTTGTATTGACACTAGTACACTAGGTATGTACCATACCCTTAACAACTCTTTGCCTTCAAGTAGTGTTATGCAAGTTGAAACAAGGATTGATAGTGTTTTTCAAGAAAACATAATTTAAATTCATGAAGATTTAGAAAACCTACAACAACAAGTGAAAAATGACAACATTTAAACTACTACCATCCCTACTATATATAACATCCATTGCATGCTTGAAAGTGAAGATGGACTTGACCTTGTAAAAAACATAGTTCAAATATTTGGAAAACACCTCACCTCAACCATTAGTTGTCCTTTACCTACAAGTAATGTCTCAAACCAAGGAGGAATTAAAATTCCTCCTCCCAAAATAATTGCCTCAATACCTACCTATACCAATCCTCAAGTCACAACAACAATGCAAAGAACTAGTAATGTAATTTCTTCCTTAGGAATTTCCACTAGCATCACTAGTACCTTCATGGAATTGCACATCATATCTCCTACTACCTTACCACCTATAAGAATTCCATTCACTTGCCCTTTGAACACATACACACCTCCACCATTTTCACTTCCATCTCATAACATAAACAATGACCCTCTCATAAATCAACTCTTCCAAATCATTTCATCCCTTCGAAAATAGATTTCCACCATCAACCAAAATCAAAATGGCCCGCCTACATATTATGTCAAAAGAAACTCATTGTCCTTGGATATATTGTGAAAATCGATGCCACAAGGTGTAGAGGCGCCTAGATTTGATAAATATGGGGTAAACGGAGATCCTTCTAACCATGTTAATGCTTATACTGTTTTGTGGTGTGACTTTTTCCTTGATGATTAAATATTGGCTAAGATTGTCCCTAGATCTTTGAATGATACTGCCTTAGAATCGTTGTCTTCATTACTGAACAACTCAATTCGTTCATTCAATAAACTTGTTGAGGAATTTTTCAACCATTTCCATGTGCATATGACTCCTAAGATGACTATGGCCGATTTGATGATATGTAAGAAAAAATAAAATGAAAGATAACTGACTTTATCTCATGCTACCAATCACTTTATTCCCAAATTGATATCAAGGTTCTCGATCCTTACCTTCAAAAGATGCTCATAGAAATTTTTCAAAGTAAGATACAATATAAACTTACCATGATGAAATTCTCGTCCTTTATGCACTTGTGTACTACCCTCCATCATTATCAAAACTTAGTTAGTAGTCATGATGCAAATTCCATTTCTAGCCAAACTAAGAAGTCTGAGTCCACAACCCCAAAAAATTACTAACCTTTTAGAAAGCATAATAAATGCTTCCTTCAACTCAATCCCTCTCAAAAAACAAATCCCAATACCAATAACCAAGTAGATTTTGTTAAAGCCATGATACCCTTTAGCTATGGGGACCCGAAAAGACAATTCACTCCCCTACCCGACACCCTTCATAATAAAATGTCCCAACTTTTATAACAACAAATGGTTACCTTGCCTCTCATTAAAACACTCGATCCTAATAAGCCTCTACCTTCAACCTTTAGATCAAATTTGTATTTTCATTATCATTGACAAAATTGAAACAATATAGAACATTGTAACCATCTTAAACATCTTGTGCAAGACCTCATTGATTTCGGTCATCTTTTCATTGGAGGTGTTAGTGATCAAGTAAATAAGTCTATTGCCCCTCCTAACCAAAATTTATAAATTTTTAACAACCCATGCCAAAACATAATATTTTATTTGTCAAAGCTAGTGAAAATACAAACATTGATGTGATGAATATTGACACGGATGATGAGAACATAGATAAAATTCAAAAAAATCTTATGGATATTGATAAATAAGAACAAAATCCTATCGACTATTTAGTTTTGTTGGTCAAAAATCAACATTGTAAGGGCCAAACTAAAAATCCTCTTAAGATTGCTTTCTCCTCACAAGATATCCTTAAGCATACACCTGATGGTCCTCTTTACATAGCCAACCGAATCTATAATAGACCACTAATGGGATACTAATAAATCTCATATGTGGAGAGAATGTGATCATTGAGGAATTATTACTTCTACATGAACTCTATCAAGATATATATGATAAACCAAAAACATTGACAAAGAAGCACAACAGTTTCGCTTGCCTAGTGATGGGATCAATGACCTTGCCTTTACAAATAAGACTAAAAACATTAGATATCTCATTTTCCATCATCTTGCAGTCGGACCAATTTTTTGTGAAGCTTGGATATCCATGGATTCACTCCATGAACATAGTCCCTTCAGTTGTATATAAATTCTTAAAGTTTCCATTTGACAATGAAATTTTCACCATTCATTATAGTGGCTTTAACCCTTTGTCTTCCTGCAGAAACTTTTACTTCGATTTATTTTGGCCTGAGCCTATAGAACTGATGCAAATCATGGGTGGATAAACTCAACACTAACTCAACCAATAAAACTTTCAAAGTTTCAAACATCGAATGGTGGGTTTTCTTTCATTAGCCCTCAATCTCCTAGTAGTCTTTCAAAAGTGGTTTTTCAATCATAACTCTTCGAGAAAGCATGATATCCAAAATGTAAAAACACTTTTAGATACCCATTTCTCCACTTACAAACATATATCAAAATTAGATAGGGATCCTTTGTACAAAATGGCTCAAACTTTAACTACCCCCTTTTCTATTAGGCCTAAAGAGAGCAACAAATCAACCTTTTTGGTCATAACTTTTCATGCAAAACTTATTTTCAAAATGTAAGGCCAGTTTTGGATACTATTTTTTCCCTTAAACCAAATAGATAAAAACTAGGGCATATTTCTTTATATGGAAACCATCAAAAGTTGGCAACTTTTTCTTAAAACCTTAAAACATGGGAGCAACAAATTGGGGGTTTTTGGTAATAATTTTTAGTATAGAAATTATACAACAAATGTAAACATAGTTTCAGAAACCCATTTGGACCTTATACAACATATCACAAAATCAAGGTAGGTTACTTTGGATGGAAACCTTCAAACATTCATTTGTTTGCTCACTTTTACCCTAACTAGGGTTTCAGGCTGCCCGAGGTAACATGGCTCTAACTTGCTTGAAACATAATGAATTCGAGTGCTAAAAAAAGAGAGAATAAATACAATTCACATCACCACTAGATAAAATAGTTTTTAGGCTATTGTGAGGCCATACAAGTCCATACCATTCATCAGAATAGAGAAAAATGTTTCAAAAATGCAGAAAATAGAGATGTTTTATAATTCCAACTTCAAGATTTTAAATAACCACTACCTCTCCAACCACCTCTAAACTTGTGTAGGACCTTAAAAATAATTTTGAAGGAATTTACAACAAATTACCAATAGTACAAACTAATTTTCAACTTCCAACCGTTCGTATTCCACTTGATAACAAAAATGCAAAAGTTGCATTGACAATTTTTTGTAACGTTTTGCAACATTGACATCTTTTAACAAACTGGTCCCAAATGACTCAACTAACATAAAATACCAACTCTTTCACCCCTTTTCACATGTAGACCTGGGTGCTTGCATCATACATTGATCAAGAAGCATAACGGTTTCGCTTGCCTTACGATGGGATCAATCACCTTGCCTTTACAAATAGGACTGGAAACATTAGATATCTCCTTTTCCATCATCTTGCAGTCAAACCAATTTTGTGTGAAGATAGGCTATCCATGGCTTCACTCCATAAACATAGTTACTTTAGTTGTACACAAATGCTTAAAGTTTCCATTTGACATTGAATTTTTTACCATCCATCATAGTGGCTTTAACCCTTTGTCTTCTCGCGGAAAATTTTCCTTAGATTTATTTTGACCTAAGCCTATAGAACCTATCAAACCATGAGAATATTTATTTTTCAAATCCTATCAAAATTTCAAGGAAAAGAAAATAGTAGAATTATCCCTCTGAAACATGCCTTTGCCCACAAATGAGCCTACTATCCTTGATGAAACCATGATTGAGCCTAAATAAATTCCAAATAACCAAGACCAACCTAAGACAAAACCTTCACCTACATCATAAAAAATACTAATAGATAATGAAAACAATCTTGTCACACCTCCTAGAATAGAACAAGTTTACAAAGTCAAAGAGAAAGTAGTTGAACAACCTCCCATGGTTCCTTTTGTTCCTCCCCTTAAGTAACAAAACAAACCTATGGTTGATCAACCCACTTCTACACCAATGCAAATTGAAAATAGAATTAAATGAAATAGAGGTTCTATAGAGCGTAGACATAGACATCATGCCCTTGCTCTGAAGTTTTTCTTGCCTCAAGAATCTTGAAGTTCAATTTCCATGAGCTCCACGCATACGAAGTATTTCTGGCCTCATGAAGCTCAAAAATCATCTTTGTGTGGCACCTTATTAAAATTATCAGGATGTATAACTTTGGTATGGTTTTTTGAAGGGAAGCCCAACTGAGGCATGATTTTCCCATAGCCACTCGTGTGTCAGTATGAGTGTGAGTGCATATCGGTTGTGTGTGTATGTGTCTCAGCTCTTTCTAATCCTCACCCAATAGACAACCTAGAGTTATGTTGCCTTAGAGTGAGCTTGAATTTTTCAAAAAAACAACCCAGATCTGATCCACATCACAATGGAAAAATGGTCGAAGGTTGATCCACCCCTTTTTGTTTTGTTTTAATTTTATTTTCGTTTTTGGCAGTGTATGCTTGTGCCTTTATGATTCTCTTTATCATTGTTATGTGTGCTCTTTGTTTCCTATGTTATTTTGTTATGGGATCTTGATCTTGGGGGCTTAATCAGCCCTCTTGATTGTTATCATTCCATCTTATTAGCATTGGTAGGCTTTGACCCCTCTTGAAGCAGGTTCATCTACTTTAGTGTGAGTTTGAGGTAGGTTCATCCTCTCACTAAAGTGGGGGCTAAATGTAGTGTCAAAAAATGTCGTAACTTAGTGGGGCCTTAACTTAGTGTTGTAATGTGATTAACACACTCAGATTAGGTCTTTATCCCTTGTGAACTAAATAAACCAAATCCTACCTTAGTTAGAGTGTTGTAAAGTGTTGTAGCACACTTTCACACTTTTCTAGGGTTTTCAAATTAATAATTGGGCTTCTTTATTCTTTAATTGGCCTTATCTTGCATCCACAAGCCTCATTTAATGCATATTTTCAAGGATAATCCCCACAAAAATCAAAATATAATCATAATTTAAGTGTTTTTAGGTCAAGTATGGTCCAGATTTAGTGATCTAAGACTCATTCACCACCTTGAGCATATGAGTCCCACCTAGATTTTTGGGCCTCAATCCTGGTTTCAAACCTTTCTAAGAATTTTTGAAAATGGTCCCATAAATTATGCCTAATGGGAATCATTCACCACCTTGGGTGAATGAGTCCCTTGTGGCCCAAAATCAAAATTAATTCAAATCATTGGCAAGATTTTATCCTCCTAGATCTGATGTTGGCTTGTAGTGTTGTAATTTCAAAATTTTTTACATAATTAACTACAAATACAAGTTTCTTTCACTCATTTTACACCTAGAAAGTTGAATGAGCATCCTTATAGAAATTTTGAGTTCACAAGAGCATTCAAGTGTTTACAACAAAATTCAAGAGTCTTCAAGAGCATTATTCAAGCATCAAGCATCATGTCAAAGTCTTCATGAATCATGTTTTTTCTTTGGCTAACAATTGTGATGTAGGGTTTCATGATTCAAGCTAGCATTTCATTCAAGATCTACATCCATTGGAGCCATCTCATACATGTTTGGGTATGTGTAGGGTCATGATGGGCCAAAAAGTGGCGATATGTAAGTGATATGATGGCCTATGTGGTTGACGACTTTTTAACCCAAAATTGATAAAATAAAAAGGGTTTTTAAAGGATATTCTTAGCTTTCCACCAATATAAATTATGCTTTATTTTGAATTTAATAAATTATAATTATTTATTTTCTATTTGAATTATGACTAAAGTCTTGATTGATAGGTTGATTGAAAAACATCTATAACTTTCAAATGGTTTCACATTTTTTTGAATCCAAAACATGCATCACATTCTATGCTTCGCATACTAAAGGATTAAAAAATGAATTTCATGAAGTTTTGACCAAGTTAAGGTGGTCAGACATACGATTTTTTATATTTTTTAAAAGTTGTAATAAAAAATTCATAATTAATTATTTACTTGGAAAACAATTACAAAAAAATGTGCATTACATCAACACATGAGTCCTTTACTGGTATCTAAATTCTTATAAAAAAATATTATCATTTTATTGTGGTTAGGGTGATCAGACAGACACCTACTTCTTATTTTTTCCTTGAAATTTACATACTACTGCATTAAAATTTCAAATTTTCAACAAATAGATTTAAAAAAAAAATAAAACTAGCAGTTTAGAAACCACATTCAATTTTCTATAGATTCTATTCTTACATGGGTATGTGCAGGACCATGATGGGCCAAAAAGTGGCGATATGTAAGTGATATGATGACCCATGTGGCTGACGAATTTTTTTTTACCCAAAATTGATGAAATGAAAAGGGTTTTTAAAGGAGATTCTTAGCTTTACACTAATATAAATTATGTTTTACTTTGAATTTAATAAATAATTATTATTCATTTTCTATTTGAATTTTGACTAAAGTCCTAATTGATAGGCTAATTGTAAAACATCTATAGCTTTCAAATGGTATCACATTTTTTTAATCTGAAACATGCATCACATTCTATGCTTCACATACTATAGGATTAAAAAAAAATGAATTTCATGAAATTTTGACCAAGTTAAGGTGGTGAGACATACGAGTTTTTATATTTTTTAAAATTTATAATAAAAAAATCATAATTAATTATTTACTTGGAAAAAAATTACAAAAAATATGCATCACATCGAGACATGAGTCCTCTACTTATATCTAAAATCTTATAAAAAATTATTATCATTTTATTGTGGTTAGGGTGGTCAAACAGACACCTACTTCTTATTTTGTCCTTTGAATTTAAGTACTACTGCATTAAAATTTCATTTTTTTATGAAATAGATATTTAAAAATAAATAAACCTAGTATTTTAGAAACTACATTCAATTTTCTACAGATTCTATTCTTACATATTTTTGAAATAATATAGATAACTTATACAATTCTGTACGTCAAGTTGCCTAACTCTGATTTTTTGAATTTTCATCGCCGCTTAAGGGCTTGTTTTTTCCATGATGATCTTGCACATACCCCCATATTTTTGAAATAATATAGATAACTTATTCAAAATTTTACGTCAAGTTGCCTAAGTCTGATTTTCTGAATTTTCATCGCCGCTTAAGGGCCTATTTTTTCCATGATGATCCTACACATACCCCCATATTTTTTAAATAATATAGATAACTTATTCAAATTTTTATGTCAAGTTTCCTCTCTGATTTTTTGAATTTTCATTGCCACATAAGGGCCTATTATTTTCCATGATGATCCTACACATACCCATTTCCAACATTTCATTGTGAGGGTTTAGTGAGTTGCAACATCTTATTTTGTTCATTCATCATTATCCATTCCTATTTCATTTCATTTCAAGGTTTGATTACCAAAAATGGGTTTGACCATGGCAAACCCCTTTCCACAAACAAAACAACATGTTTCCCTCTTTTTAATGTGTGATTTGTAGGTTTAGATTAAAGACACATTGAGGAGAAAGTTTGGAGAAAGTTTTGAAAAGTGCCTAAAGTTGTCACCTTCCATTGGAAATACTTGGAGAGCTTCTACAAGTTTTAAATAGGGGTTTCAGATCTAAAAATTAATCAGGAAACATATAGCAGACCTTGAAAACCAAATTCAAACTTTGAAGGTTCAAAAAACCCTAACTTGATTTATTCGAACTTGATTTATTCGCCAATTCTGGCGTATGAGTCCAAGTTTAGGTTTTTACAGATTCAGATACCTATTCGCTAGATTCTTGTTTCTACACAGAAACCTAGATTTGGGACTGATTCACCCAACCTGGTGTATGAGTCCCAGTTGGCATTAAATTTTGAGTTTCTATCATTTCAGAGCCTCGTCCAGTCATCTTTAGATTTCAAGGTGCGCACATTTCATCTTACAACTTGTTATTTTGTTTTACATACTTTTCTAGGCCACTCAGTGAAGCATTGCATTATATCAGGGTTAAGCATTGCATTATATCAGGGTTAAGCATTACATCTAGCATTGCATTTGTCTTTCCAATTTCTAACTTGGTGGTGAACCCCTCATTAGTTTACAATCATCCTCTAGGATAGCCCTATTGCAAGATTTCTTTCTCATTTGCATTGATTTCTGTAGGGTTTTTTCTTGAATGAGAGAAAGTGAAGATTGTTATTCTAGGTCTTAAACCATAGAAACCAATAATTTTCCACCTTTCAATTTTTTATCCAACCAGCCTAGCTATTATTCCACTAGTAAAACATTATCATTAGAGACTCTATAGGCTTGCAATGAAGCTTCAAAATCCTTGAGGATAATTAATTAATAAAAATGAAATAGAATGAACATTAATAAGGCATTAATAAACACCTCTAATTTTATTTATGCCCCTTAAATTTATATATTTTTAGAGCCACTCTACACCAATTTTATCATCATCCACAAAAAAAATAGATGAGCTATCACAAGTAGTTCATGTTGTAAAAATATTTTATTCAAAAGTACTTATGCATTGCAACATCTAAAACTTTACCACACAAACTCCTATTGTGAATCCACCTACTAATGAATACTTTAATTGCATTATGCATACTAATATAAATTATAATGTAAGGGCTTTAGAGATACCTAGTGTGTTTCTTAGTAGCATCAAAGTACTATAAAAAGTGTTTATTTAATGGTTTTAGAATACTCAAGTAGTATTGTAGTTAAATTACACAATTTTGATGTGGTCATTGTTTCCTTTAATATTATTATATTTGGGGTTAGGTAGGTGCCCTTAGGATACTTAGGCTTTGACATAATATAAGATTATGTATTGTTAGATAAAGATAACTTCATGAACTTATTAAGGAAATCATAGTGAATGGTATTTATTTTAATTTATCTATACAAAGTGATTTAAAAATAATTTTGAATGACACTAATTAAAATTTAACCCTTATTTTGCACATTTTTCCAATCCCAATATTAATTTAGAGGTGAATCCCCTCCATAAAATATTTATTGTCTATATACCTATATTTAAATTTTATATAATTGTGGTTAATCAAAATTAAGGAGCATCTAAGGAACAATTTCATGTTCGGAAAACATAAGGACAATAATAATAAATGTTCGAAAAACTCAAGGACAATAATAATTATATGTTTGTTTCCATTTAAATAAAAAAATCCACATTAAATTTTCTAAAACAATTCATAGTGTTACAAAAGATTATAGCAAGAATCTACCTTGAAGAATCACACAATAGTGTTGATATAGCCTCATGTAGCAAGATTCTTCCAAAAATTTGAGAGGTAGATTTAAAATATGAAACCACATAGGTCTAAACTAGGGACAAGTATTATAGTTGAAGATTATGGAGTTTGAGGTAATTGGAATTGATTACTTGAAATATTTTAAAAATATGATGATGATTTTTATTTAGTTGAGATTTGGGGTCTGTGGGGATGGTATTTCATGTAAGGATCTCTTTATTCAAGAAGGATTTTTAATAAAAAAAAAAGAATTATGTATACCTCAATGTTTTACTAGGTTGAACCTCATAAGAGAAATATGTGGAGGGTATCTTAGTGGTCGTCTTTGAATTGAAATATTAGTAATTTATATTTTATTGCTCTTTTTCCTTGGTCCTTTCCCCTTTTGTGCTTATGAGGTCCCCTTCATTTTCCCAAAATTATAATCGATCTAAGATATCTTATATGGGTAGAATTTTGCTAAATTTCTTAGCAAACCTAGGTAGAGAATGCAAACTTAGGTCTATTTTATTTTTGAAATTTTATAAAATCCACTAATGGAAGAAAGTTTGCATTTGTGTGTTTTCCCCTTCCAGCTAACAAAAGTGTAGTTCATATGTCTTTTCCAACATAGTGCAATGTGGTTAGTTTTTCTAATAAATTTATGTTTAGTTTTTATTTCCTATAAAGGTAGGAAAAAATAAAAAATAACTAAAGTTTTGTCTACCACAAATTTAAAAATCATTTGAACCTCCCCTTTGGCCCACTTTTATCTGGATTGGTTAGTTTTTCTAACATTTAGATTGGGGTTTCATTCTCCTTTGTTGGAGAAGAATGGTCTATAATTAATATATATGCTCCTAATCAGAGGAACTCGAGGAATACTCTATGGAATAACATGGTGGCTAAGATTAATTTGAATAAGGGTGGACGTTGGCTTGTTGCTGGAGACTTTAACTCTCCCCTATTTTTGTGTGAGAAAAGTGGTGGCCTCCTGGATTACATTGATAGCATGTCGAATCTGGAAAACTTTTTGCATTCTTCGGGGTTAATTGATATTGAGCTCCTGGGCCAGAATTTCACTTGGTCTAATAGAAGGGTGGGTGGTGATCTGATTCAGGTTTGGCTTGACCACTTCCTCTGCTCTCCTCATTGGACTAATGCTTTAGATGCCAACCTTATAACTTTTGGACCATAATCATCTTCTGATGACCACTAATATTTGTATCTCAGGAGGCCCCTACCCATTTCACTTTGAGATAATGTTCAATTCTCACCCCAATTTCAAAAGGAAAATCGCTGATTGGTGGAATATCCCGGTCCAAGGATCCCCTATGTTTAGGCTCTTCTTTAAACTTAAACACATCAAACTGATGGTCAAAGGATTGAATAGGAATGTATTTGGGGATGTGTTTCAAAGGAAAAAATAGCTTGACGAAAAGTTGAGGACCTTACAGAAAAATATGGATGAGGGAGATGACAGTCAGCGAACTAACATTCAGGAAAAGGAAGCGAGGATGGAATGGGAGCAGGTTTTAAAAAGTGAAGAGGTCTTCTGGAAGCAAAAATCTAGGGTCCAATGGCTGAAGGAAGGAGATAGGAACACTTCATTTTTCCATGTTTTGGCCATCAAGCATCGAAAAAGGAATCAAATTTCTAAGTTGATAAGTGCCTCTGGAGAGGTGATCTCTAACCAAACTCAAATTGGATTATTTGCGGTTAATTATTTCAAGGAGGCCTTTTCGGCCCCTACTGAGGCACCCAATCTGGCTCTAGAGTGTAAGATCCTCCAGCATCTCCTTGCTTTCATCTCTCAAGAAGATAATCAGGGAGTTCTTAGGGCTATTTCCATGGAAGAAGTTCGTTTGGCTACTTTTAGCATGGGATCTTTCAAAGCCCCAGGACCTGATGGTTATCCTCCTATGTTCTTTCAGATATTCTGGGATACTGTGAGTTGGGACCTTGTGCTTGCAATTAGAGACTTCTTCAAATCTGGTAGGATTCTCAAACAAATGAACTACACTTTCATTGCTCTTATACCCAAGATTAGTGAGCCTCTTACTATGGTAGACTTCCGACCTATTAGTCTTTGTAACACTGTTTACAAGATTATTTCTAAGATCCTTGTTAACCGAATCAAACCCCTTTTGGAAAAAATTATTAGTCACACTCAAAAGGGGTTTGTCCCTGGGTGACACATTCTTGATGCTTCGTTGACAACCCATGAATTGATCCATTCTATGGATAGATGTAATAATGTGGGGATGGATCTTAAGCTCAACATTTCCAAAGCTTATGATAAAGTTCTATGGGAATTCATCCTAAAGGTTATGGCTAAGTTTGGCTTCAACAGCTCGGTCATTAAGCTCATTATGGAATGTGTTAGTACTGTCAAATTCGTAGTTTTGGTTAATGGATCCCCCTATGGATTCTTCTCTCGTGGTAGAGGGCTTAGACAAGGGGACCCTCTATCCCCCTATCTCTTTATTATGATTGCTGATGTGCTTAGCAGGAATTTCATGGGTCTACTATCAGAGGGTTCCATTTCTGGTGTTAGAGCGGCCACTTCTCTCAATCCGATCATTGTGTAGCAATTTGTTGATGACACTTTTCTGTTTGGGAAGGCATCTATGGTGGAAGCTAGGAAATGGAAAGCTTGTCTTAACAACTATTCCTCTTGCTCTGGTCAAAGCATCAACTACAATAAGAGAAAAATTTACTTCTTTAATTGCATACCTAATTTAGAAAATGGGGTGACTAAGATCCTAGGCTGTGTCAGTGATTCTCTCCCATCCATGTATCTTGGGCTCCCACTCATAGTTAAGGAGGTTCCCCTGGAGTTCTGGAATTCTATTCTCGAGAGGATTCAAAGAAAGCTGGCTGGGTGGAAGGGCTCTTTGCTCAACCATGCTGGGAAACTTAAACTTCTCACTGCAGCCATTCAAGGTATCCCCACCTACTTTCTAGCTATTTTTAAGATGCCTAAGTACATTGCTAATAAATTTGAAAGAATTCAAAGGAATTTCCTCTGGTCAATTACTAAGGAAAAAAATAAAATTGCTTTAATAAAATAGGAAAGGGTTTGTCAGGCTAAAAATTGTGGTGGGCTTGGGATAAGGAAGATTGTCATCTCTAATAGGGCATTGATCACTAAGGTTGGGTGAGACCAGTTAAGGAACATCAAGGACTGGTGAAAAATTCTGAATGCCAAATATCTCCAGAACAGGCCCTTGATTGATTGTCTTTCGGAACCTCATCCCCAAGGATTTGTTGTCTGGAGGAGCATTTGTTGCATACAAGGCATGCTTAAGAAAGGGATTAAATGGAAAATGGGAAATGGGGTCAAGATAAGGTTTTGGGAAGATTCTTGGATTTTGGACTCTCCTTTGGCGTGCTCTGGTTTTGGGGTTGTTATGGGAGAGGCTCAGAGATTCTTTGGTTTACACATCAGTGACTATGTGGCTAGTCCTCCTGGAGCTAGGAGTTTGAGTGAGCTTTCCCTTTGTTGCCCCCATTCTTTGGACCTTTGTCACCTAGCTCGATCCCTTCAAGTGCTTCTCTCCAGCATCAGGTTCCCTTCCTATGACAGGGAGGATGAGTTCTTTTGGGCTCTTGATAAACAGGAGGAGCTCTCGGTGAGATCAACTTACAGACTGCTAACAAATGAAACTTCGGTTGTTGAACCTTGGAAGAGGGTCTGGAACCGTCACATGATCCCTAAAATTATTTTTTTCTGGTGGACGGCTTGTCATAATAGGATTCTAACATAGGACAATCTGAGGATTCAGGGTTTTTGCTTTCCTAATAGATTTTTTCTTTGCAAAGAGGGGTAGGAAATTGTCAGCCACCTTTTATTACACTGTCTCTATGTTGCTGAAGTTTGGGGGTTGGCTTTTGAGAAATTTGATATCTTTTGGGTTATGAGCAAGGACCTTTTGTCTTTTATTCTGGGCTGGTATGGTCCTTTTATCCACCCTCTACCTAGGGAAATATGGAAGCAGGTCCCCCCTATCCTAGGATGGTGTTTATGGAAGGAGATAAACAACAGGGTGTTCAGGAATATTGAGCAGAGTCCCAAGGAAGTTTTTGGCATTGGAGCAAGGCTCATTGAGGAGAATATCTCCCTCTTTAATGGAAAACTCCCAGAGATGGGGCTGATGGATTATGAAATAAAAATGACTAAGGAATGGCATTAGGATTTAAAGGCTAGTTCCTTTGATAATTCAAAATTATTAGCTAGGAAAAATACCAAATGGGAACCTCCGAATAGTGGATGGTTTAAATTGAATTTTGATGGGGCTGCTAAAGGCAACCCAGGAAGGGCAAGTATAGGTGGGATTATCAAAGATTCTATGGGGAATGTGGTGGCGAGTTTCGCTGGAGGAATTGGGGTTCAGTCAGATTTAGTGGCTGAGGCTCGTGCGTTGTTCATGGGCATCAAAATTGATGTTTCTCTGGGGATTGCTTACCTACACATTGAAGGGGATTCCAAGTTGGTGACGAATGTTGTGGGAAAAGATAGATTAATTGGTTGGAATACCAGGGACATATTGCTGGATGTTAGCTTCCTATTGTCCAAATTTAGGGACAAAAGGGTGACTCATATTTTTAGAGAAGGCAATCAAGTGGTGGACGCCTTGGCCAATCTTGGCTCGGGTTGGGACTCGGCTAGATGTTGGAGGAAAAAGGAAAGACTGCCGCCAAATATTCAAGTTTTGATAGAGCAGGAACAAGGCTACCATGGTTTGAAATGATTTTCAACTTTTGGATGATGAGAGTTGTTTGGGGGGACCACTGGCTTCTTTGGGTTAGCTACTAGATGAATGGCAATATTGGCAAGGAGTACAGGTGGTGTTTTCATGACATTGATCTGCATGAGTGGAGAAGAGAGAGGAGATTCCTCGTGTCTGTCCTTTGGACATGGTGGATGGGGGTAGTTTCTAAGGTTATGATGAGATGGTAGGGCGGAGATTTAAAAGAGGATATCAAGATTATTTCTAGTGGCTTGAGGTGGATTAAATGGAAGGACGTGACCTCATCTCATCTATGGGATTGTACTGTATGATTTATTACTTTAAGATTTGTTGAATTTCTTGTTTTATCTCCTCATTGCATTTGGAGGAGTGATTGTATTTATAGTGATTTGACCATCTTTGATGGGTTTCGGCCTCCTTCTAGAGGCTTCGTGCTGGCTAGTTTAGTTAGGGTTCCCTTTGGCTTCTGTTGGAGGGTTGCTAATTTTAGTTTTTTGGCTTGTCCGCTTGGCTTGTGGTGCTTTCCCTACATATCTGCAAACTCGTGCCTTCTTAGCCATAATCACAAATTCATTAATTTTTGTGTCATTACACATTGTGATATATTTCCTCTCCACGTGTGCAAATGGTACGTGGGATTTATTATGCTTCACTATAATCCTTGCCTTAACTATCTTATGAAGATTATTGTTTGCGGCTACTACACTTGGTATCTTTTACATCTTAGTGAGTTTTTTGTGCAAACTGGGAATATGGGTGGTGAGGGTGTTAGGACCGAACCGAAAAATTGTGAGGATTTTCAAATCCTCTGGTATGGCACATTTGTGTGGAGGGAGGTATTGCTCCACTCATGGAATGCGTAGTCAGCCATGATCCTATTTTATCAGGCCAATTTTCCAATTCGTGGAAAGACAGGAGGGTCTCCATTAGTAGAATTTCATTTGAAATAAGCGAGGAAGTTATTGCACAGGCTACGGGGTTGTTGTGTTTGGGGAAAAAGTATCCTAAACACACAAAAAAATTGGACCATGAAAGCATTAAAACATTTTTCAGAGGTGAGGAGACCCCGGTTTGGAACTAGGCAGGGTTTGAAAGGGAAGCGCTACCTAAGCCTTGGGACCTAGTGTGTTTAACACTGATGAAGTATATTACTCTAGAAGGTAGGCATAAAACTTGTTTCTTTTATCATTTACCTATGTTAAATCACCTTAGACATAAAGTGTTGCTCAGTTTCTCATTCTTCCTTTTAATGGATCTGGAAAGCTCTATAGACAAATGTAAAGATTTGGCCAACCGTTACCCGGTGATCTCCCGCCGCCCCTGCTCCATCAAGGGATTATCCTTAGATTGTATCACTTTCATCTTGCCCTTTTCCCACCTAAAGCCATCATTGTTGTGTGTATCAAGAGCATCAAACCCCTGTCCTCTATGCATATCTCCCCGGCCAAATCCAAGAGTCCTCCTTAGAAGTAGTTTGTGGACAAAGTGGGGAATGTTAAAAGCAATGGTGCCACCAAAAAACTTAAGTGTGGGTTGGGCAAGGCCCATGCCAATGTGGCAAAAGCTCTCTGTGAGCTAAAAGCCACTCAAGTTGACTCGGTTGTTTTGGCCACTGCTACGAAAAAAGGAAAGGATAAATGCATGCAGGCTTTGACTGCTAAGGTGAGTAAGGGTAAGAATGTTAAGAAAGATTCCAGAGGGGATACAGTGGTGTGGAATACAAAGATAACAGGAGGGGAAAGTACTAGGAGGAGATCTAGGAAGCTGGCCAAGAATAGCAAGAAGAGGTTAGTTATAGAGGACTCTGAGGAGGAACTGTCGAGTAGCAAGGGTTACAAGGATGTTGAGTCTGAATATGTGGAAGAAGATGCTGAGGAGAGGCCCCAGTTTTCTCCAGTGGACAGCAAGCTTCCTTTTAATGGCTCTAGTTTACATTCTCCGTAGCCTCGGGTGGATGCATCGGGTGAGGTACAGGGTGCTATGGATATTGGGGTGGATTCATGTGATGTGGCAAAAAGAATGGATACCCTTGATAAAAGATTATGGGGGTTAACCCGCTTCACCATGAAGCTGGGTCACTTTGTTACTAGCACATTGTCCAATGCTATCAAAGAGGCACTGGAGGGGAACAATAGCCAGGAAAGCAAAGAGTGGGTGGGAGATGAGGCAGTGGACCTCCTGATCAAGAACTGGGATGAAGCCAGTTAGTTGCTCTTGGTGCTTGTCTGTTGGCTGTTTCTCGGCTATTGTTGTGCTGCCTATCGGCTGTGTCTATTTTTTTCCTTTTAATGTTTGTTGTTTAGACTATCTTTTTTTGGCACTTGTGGCTCGTTGTGTTGGGTACAATGCCCTATAAATGCTGTTTAACTTTTCAAAAACATTTAGATTTGTAGGCTATTGGTTTACAACCATCCACTTATGGGTTTTTTATTGGAACTTGACTTTGTAGGACCTTCATATTGAATATTTGAAGTCTATTTTTGGCTATTTCAATTGGATTCTTCCATGGTTATAGAAACATTATGCCCATCATGTTTTGAAGGCTTTTCTATGTGAACTATCTTAGTTTTGGTTGTTGATGCTTTTTTGGTATTTCCAATTATTGATAGGTAAGTAATATTTTGTGAGTGGATGAAGTACATCTTCCCACATCCACCCCTCATGATGACATCTTCCTCTTCTTGTATTTTCTAAGTGAAATTTTCCTTTCTAATCCTTTTGTTTGGTTCACTTCCATTTTCTAGCATTTTTTTAAGAATTTACCCATTTGTCTAAACTTCCACTTCCTAAGTTCTTCATTTGGTTTAGATGCCTTTGTTCATAAACCTATTGCATTCAATTTTCTTACATCCATACCTTGATCACATCATGGTAATGTCATCCCATCATGATAACATCACTTCATCTGCCTCCTTGTTCAATGCTAATGTCATGCTAACATAATCTCATGCTAATTTTATTGAAAAAATACATTTAATCCAAAATTTTCTTTCAATTGGTGGGCTGAGTTGATTCTTAAAAAAATTAAACATATGAAGTTTCCACAATCCATAATCATGAATCAATTTTTGTTTTTGGCTTTGATTGTTTTTGTGTTTTTATCATCAACGTTTTAGATCACACCCCATGATCCATCATTTCTCTTCCTTTTGCTCTCTTTCATCCTAATGATGGATTATGGAGTCTGATCCAAAATGTTGATGATAAAAACACAAACACAATCAAAGCTAGAAACAAAAATTGATTCTTCAAAAAATGTTCACTTGGCGGCCAACTTTTTGATATGTTCATTAGCATGGTGAATTCCCACATGGTTCACCTGGAGGCTAATCTTCTAAAAAGGCCTAATAGAGAATAAGAAGAATTCAAAGTATAGATTTTGATACCAACTACCACCATTATTACCAAATGGTAACATATGGATTCTTTGATGGTAATATTTTCCAAGAGAGAGTTTTGATATGTATGTGTTAATATTGTATGTCAACCCTTGTTTCTACCTATCTTCACTTATGATTCCACTTCTTCCAAATACTAGGATTTATTGCAGAGCGCCCCCCCCCCCCCTCCCTCAATCTAAAGGATCAATTTTGGGTTGGATTCGACCTAGAACATGGATTTAGCCATGGCTACAATGTTTCATTTTATGTTTTTTCCTGAGAAATTTTAAAGGAGAATTCTTCTCTCATTCTAACAATTATAAAATATATCTAGACTAGATAAAAAAAATTATAAGGGTAGAACGTATAGAAAATAGTCATAGAGGCAATTATAGGAGGGTAGAGGTTTTGACATTCTCTTATTGAACTATTGTTATATCATTTCCAACTTTATTTCTGCATTTTTGTGTGTGCGAATTTAAAAATTGTACCATTTTGGAATGTTCTCTTCAGCACAATATTTATTGTTAATATATTTATCATTATCTCAGTGATTTGAAGGAATTCTAAATTTGTTACATGATTAGTGATATTTATATGGTTTCATGTGAGTTCAGATAGTTCAATGATCAGTAACTAACTAGACAATTCTATGAATGGTAGTTTTTGATGATTTAAAAAAGTATATCTTTTATAATTTCTTAATTTTATTTTATCATTTCTCTTTTCTAATTGTGACTCTATTTCCCTAGGATAGGAATCGATATTTTTTATTTGTTCTTTAAATCACTTAAATGTAAAAAAAACATACAATAACATATCTTTTGTTTTAATTTGTGTGGCCATGATATCATAGTGTGTAGGGATTAAATAATACTATTTTATATTAATCATGGAACTCACTACACTTTGCATTATTTCCTAAGCTATTTTATCACCTATATGGGGCTTAAATATAACTAGTGATCTTAGTATAGTGACAATCATAGTGACTGATTAAGAATGTTGGGTTTAGTTATCATTTAAATTATTATTGCTTACCATATGAGGTTTCAATACCTATTAAGGTATAGCCTATGGAATACCCTCCCAGGTCTAAGTTGATCTCAAAGTGTAGAAGATAAAATCCACTCTTGTTGAGTTAGCTCTGAGCCCTCCATAGTTCTATTGATGATATTATATCTCCCACATGTTGGCAACCCCAACCTTGTGAGTAGTTCATTTAGTTCTAATAAATGGATTAGTGATTTTGATACTTAACAAGACAAAAGCCTCTTACAATTAAAGATAAATTTTATGGTCTAATTTGAAATAGAATTTATAGAATTTTGTTGCTAGATGTATAATATGTCAATTATCAAAGTGTAGTTGTCAAATAAAAGGGTTCTATAAGCCATTACCTATTAGAAATGGACCATAGGATATATTAGTATGGATTTTGTTTCAATATTTTTAGGAACAAAAAATGAAAGTGATAATACATTTATAATAGTAAATATTTTTTTTAAATTGGTTCACTTCATACTATGTAACAAAGCAATGACATGCCAAATATTGCTAGCTTCTATTTTACAGGATATGGTAAGGTTTAATGGTTTTCAAATAACTAATCCATATAACATGGATCCCACAAATTTTAAGAGTCCTTTACTGAAGATTTTATGGAAAGTGTTGCATACCAAATTATATTTTAGTTCTACAAATCATCCCTAATTTAACGGATAAGTGAAGTTATTTAATAGGATTCTTGGCAATTTTGTTAGAAAGACCTACCTAGTGGGATTTAGCTTTTACATAGGTACAATTCAATACATAATTTAATTAATTCAATCTATATTTCCTTGATTCATGTTGTCTATGAAATATCTTCAAGAGTATTGCATATATTTTATAAAGGTCATTGTTGATAGAAATTCTGAGGTAACGTTAATGGTAACAAAATAAAAGCTAGTATAGGTTAGCAAAATTATAGGTCACAGTGTAGAAATTTTGAGGTACACTTTATGATCTATCAAAATCGTATGTTTTAGTGACCAAGTTTAAGATAGAATATTTGTGATATTAGTATAAGTGTTTGAGCAATGTCAAAAGCTTGATTTACTAGGATTTTTTTTAGATAACTATGATTGGTTGTCACTACCTATTCTGTGGTTTTATTTAAGACTAAATTTTTATTATGCTACCTAGGTTAACCTAATTTTCTATATGTTTTAAAATATAAAGATTTTAGTGAACTATAAGTTCACTTCTAATATAATCATTTTAAGATTCTATTTTATAGCTTTAGTTTTCCTATTTTAATAAAATATCACATATACCTTTTTCACCACATTTTTATATCCATTTATTATTTTTTCCATACCAACCATGGGTGATTCCCATAATTAGATTTGACCCATAACCAATTTGATTATTATCTACATTAAATTTTTAAAATAGAAAATAGTTTAGCTATGATTTTTTTTTATGTTGTACAAATATTTGATTTAAAATCACTTATGCACTCGAACCGCCAAACCTTTACCACACAAACTCCTATAGTGAATCTAATAAATATAGATATCTTACTTATGATATACATATTAAAATGATGAAAATAGGGGGCTCTATATTTTGGGAGATATAACTAAAGGGGGATTAGGGTTCCTCCACATATTTACTTCAAGTTTCATTCAAGGAAACCCTAGAGATCTCAATCTAAGGATGGAATTGAGGGAAAGAGATCTATAATAGGGTGTCCTAGGGTGTGATTAAAGACTAAAAGGGGGATCACCACCAAGAAAAGGCTTGGAAATAAGGAAATTTAAATCATATGTAAACCTAACTAGGCAACCTAAGTATGAAACTAATAATCCTAATAATGAACTAAGAAAGGACAAAGGGCCACTTGGAATACTGAAGATGCTTGAAACAAGGTTTAATTATAAATTTTGAAGCACACTAGAAAGCATACACTATTAGGAGTGATTTAGTCACAGTTTATGGTTTTAGGCTGAAACTGGAATCTAGAACTACTAAATCAAGATCTATAGAAAATGCTTAAAATCTATTATATTGGGAATGATACGCCACAAGTGGTGATTTAGTCCTAGTATCAAGGTTGATCTAAAACTATGATATCCTCTAATTTTCTCTTGTATCTTCTCTCCCATCAAATATCCAAGTCTGAAACATTGAATTCTACTTTGTAGGTGACTTTCTGTGATTTTGTAATGTAGATGACAGCTTTGACAACTTTTTCCAAACTTTCTCTTCAATGGATCTTCAACCTAAATATGAAAATCACACATCAAAGAGAGTGAAAAATATTTTGTTGTTAGTGGATAGGGGTTTTCCTTGGTCAAACCTCATTTTGGTAATCAAACCTTGAAATGAATAGAAATAGAATGAAGGAATGATGAATGAACAAATATGCTATGTTGCAAATCACCAATCCTTTGAAAAAAAGGTTGCAATATTGTATGTGTGGCTAGCATGAATGTAGATCTTGACTCTTTATTGTATGTTTTAGATCTTTATTTCAATGCTTTCTTGAATCATAAGAACCTACATCACAAATGTTAGCTCAAAAGAAAACATGATGCATGATGACTTTGACATGATGCTTGAATCTTGAATGTAGCTCCAAAATTATTGATAATTAGTTCTTGAATGATCTTGTAAGTTCTCTTAATCATAAATTTTGTGTAGTGCTTGAATACTTGAAATCTCGGGAGAAAATATGTGAAATAAGCTTGTATTTATACTTGTTTCTGCCAAATTTCCTTAAATTACAACACTATAAGCTGGCATCAGATCTAGGAGAATAAAATCTCGCCAAGATTTTAAATTTTAAATAGTTCCAAGCTAAGCAGGACTTAGATTCCTATTGGGGCATATGATTCCTAGTAGGCTAGGCTTGGGACAAAAATTTCAAGAAATGTTAAAGTTTTATGTCAAATTCAGGCTTAGGACTCAAAACTTAGGTGGGAACCATACGCCTAAGGTGGCATATGAATCCTAGATCACAAAATCTAGACCATATAAACCAAAAACATTAAATTATGATTGGATACTTGATATGTGTCGGGGTTATCCTTGGAAAGATGGATTAAATAAGGCTTGTGGATGTAAAATAGGACCAAATGAGGCATAAAGAATCCCAATTTTAGCAAGAGATCCCAAAAAAGTGTGAAAATGTAGAGGGATACATTTTTTTGCACTATATTTAGCCCCCACCATAGTGAGAGGAGGAAATTGCTTCAAAATAACACTAAAGTAGAGAAATTCGCATCAAGAGGGGTCCAAGTGTAACAATGCTAGTAAGATAGGATGACAATGACCAAGAGGGTTGCACAAGCCCCCAAGATCAAGATCCTATGGAAAACCAACATAGGCACAAAAGAGAACAAATAAAAATAAGGAGAAACAACAAGGCACAAGCATACACTGCCAAAGGCACAAAGAAGAAAGAAAAACAAAAACAAAAGGGGGTGGATCAAGCTTTGACTGTTAGTCCTGCATGTTGTGGACTAGGTCTAGGCTATTTTTCCAAAAATGTTTACAAGTGGAACATGATTTCCACTATGCAAATAAAACACACACTCACAACGGATAGTGGAACCTCAGGTCATCCCCTAGGTGATACATTAGTGAGACACATACGCATGTGACTGGTATGTGCTCACATACAAGAAAGTGGCTATATAGGAAAGTAATGCATATGTCTGGATCCCATGTGTACAACCATACCAAAGATATATACCTCCTGATAAATTTGATAAGGCACCACACAACACAAACAATAGGATTGATGAGACAAGAAAAAATTTGTATGCCTGGCACCCATGAACAAACAAGGTTGCTCCATAAGTAAGCAAAGTGTGTTATTCCAGGTGGCCATATAACAGACATTGGAAATGCAAAATAGTGTAAGGTATGTTCAAATAAGTTTTTCTTAGTTCATGTAAGGTCTTAACTTAGGGAACATTGTGTTAAATATCCAATATACTGAGAGGGGGGGTGAATCAATATATTCTATAACTTATTGAACAAACACCATCCAATTAAACCAATGCATATGATAATTAAGATAAGCAGAATCATTAATAGAACATGAAACACAAAGTACAAGAGACACCAAAAATTTTATGTGGAAAACCCAGAATGGGAAAAACCACGGTGACGATTAACTCACAATATAGTATAACCGGTTATAAGATATTACAAAGAGGTGGCTTACTGCCAATTGACTCACTGTCCAAAAAGGGAAGCTCACTGCCTACAAAAATGAAGAAGTAGAATGGCTAACCGCCAAAATGAACTGATAGAAGTACACCTCAAGTTGAGATTTAGTTCTTTTGTAGCATAATTAATTCGCATGCCAGTATATTATACTTCACTCTCTTGGCTTCCACACACAATCTACAACCACTCGCACACTTCACATCAATTGCATCATATATTCAAAACAACTTGTACATATATCCAATTTTCCATAAGTTATTAATTAGGTTGGCTCTAAATAAGCCTAAAACATTCTCGAAAACAATTCAACCATGTGGAAAGTTTCCATGGATTACCCAAACAAAATTAATCCATTTCATCTTCAATCATTTGTTAGGTCGGCTAGCAAGAGACCTAATAGAAAAAATGAAATCAACAAAATGATACCTCGATCACATGTAAACACGAGATCATGTCCATGCATGCATTTACCAATCTCAAACCGCTTCCCAAAAACTTGAAGTAGTAGCTATTTATTGGAGAGGATACGAAAGAAAAATACCAGAGGATAATTTTGTATTACCAGTTCAGAATACCGGATTAATGTGACTTAGAGTCTTGCAGTTGCAACTCATAAATTATGATGACATCAATGAAAACAAAAACTGATAGCAAGGGATATGATCTTCTTCATTTTTCCAACACATTGTGCCTAATGTCTCCAAGAGAGGACCAATTGAAGGACATCATACCCAATGTCACCACAAAGTGAAAGACACATCACATGAAGCAAAAAGACTACACAATGAAACATGAGTTGTAAATTGCAAAAGAATAATGCCAATGTATGCCCCCACTTTAAAGAAATTGCTAAACACCATGTTGTGAGCAATTAATTTAGAGTAGAAAATGAGAAATGCTAACAATAAAGAGGACATGGGAGCTTATTTGGAAAGCACTATACCAATCCATATGTTCCCAAATAAAACTACGTTATGAAAAGGGGTTGCCCCCAAAATGAAATCCCAAAATCACATAAGGGATCCACGGATTTGGGGTTAGTATTTCTTTGCTACAACGTTCTTAGAGAGATCAAATCTGTCATCATTCTCCAAATACTCATGGAGTAGGAAGAATGACACAAAGAGAGTGAAAACAAAGAAAGACTTATGGGTCAACATGGAAGAGACCAAAATGTCTTGACACCTTGTGTTATCCCCAAAAGGAAAACACAAGAAAAAGAAAATATAAATTTTTATGATATAGAGAAGAATGTATGTACAAATAGAGGAATGTCACAAAGAGAGAGATACATCAAAACAAAACTAGACAAGGGATCACATTATGCACATGTAATGACTTACATAACATGAAAAAGAAAATAATTCAAAAGACTAGTAAGGCACATGCAAGTCAACCTATAGTAGGTCCTCCACATCACAATCTTGTTCATCATATAGGGAAGGCAGGAAACTAGCCAAAGGGACAATAGAAAATGCCAAAACTAGGAAAATGCTATCTAATTCTTGCCCCCATTATGTAGAAGACAAGAATGAGCCCAGGTAGGTGATGAGCAGGAGGAGCTCCTTGCATTTTGAAATGATTTGAAATTAATGTAAAGAATTTAATAGTGAGAATATTATGATCCTACAACTATTACATGGCAAGGAGTCAAAGGACATGTTTTAAGGGACTATTTCTATGATATCAAACGATTTAAATATTTTTTTAAAGCACGTCAATCATCGGTACTATGTCCAAGGACTCTATGGTATCAACCATGTGGAACGTTTGCATTCTTAGGATATAGTTTTGGCTTTTCTCTCATGGGTGGTAATGTTATAAGTCCGTGGCTTAGAAGTATGTGTAAGGTTCTTTTAGTGGTAGATGGAAAGAAAGGGAGTTTTAGTTTCTTTAGTTTGTAAGGCCTTTGTTGCTTGCTAAATTCAACAATTTCTTGAGTTAGATGTTGAGGAGGAGGACCTAAGATGGTACTATCATCCTTATCATCATTATGAGGCATTGATTTTTCTTTGGGAAGGAGGATACTTATGTTGGGAGGAGGATCTTGATATCCTAACCCTTTGGTATCTTTAGTTGGTATTTTCTCTAAGATTTGATGAATTTCATGTTTGCTTGTTGTATCACATCCTTGTTTGCTTAAAATAGTGAATCATTTTTCATATGTCTCTTCTAGTTTATGGGAGTGTTGGTCACTTTGTTAACATAAGATTGTTGAATGTTTGCTTGGTTAGAGGTGCTAGGATCACCTATTGTAGGGATCTTACGTTTATCTTTTGTTTTGATTTAAGGATGTAAAAGACCAAACATCTCAATTTGTGTGGTTTATTCATTGAAGGATAGAAGGATGCATTAGTCTCAAGGTTGTTAAGGCGATCATGTATGAAGTTTTTCATGTTGTCATCATCTTCTCCAATGATGTCAACATCATGAGGAGGACATGCCTTAGGAGTTAGTTGGGCATGAGTGAGTTCAATTTCATTAGAGTCATCTCTAAAAGTATAGCTTGCCACATCCACTAATGATTTCAAAGACATGGGTACGTTCAAAAAGATGGGGGGCCAAAAAGGGGGCTTAAGTGGCTACTTTTTTTCTAAAATCAGGAAATACTAACATTGGACGTGAAATTGAGGATAGTTACACTCAAAATTTTGAGACGCAACAAAAACAAGGATCATAGTACTCTGATTCTACTTTCTAAACTACTAATTTATTTTGAAAATGGTTGAGATTAAGGGTTTCACAAGAGGGATGCACATCAATTGGTGCTATTTTTTTTAGAAAAACATAACACAACAACTTTTGTGCATACCTAGCACGATGACCTTTTTTTTAGTATTTTAAAAATTGCTCTAGTGAGAAATTAGCTAACAGTATGTAGTTGATGCACATTTTTTCTGATAAGTTTTAATGAATATTTGAATTTTTTTCAGTTTTCAAAGTGGACACTTCCTAAAAAATAGAATTTTGGTCATGCTACCCCTACAAATTTTGGAAACTAATTGAATTTTTTTTTTAAAAAAATTATAGAATGGAGTCTAGTTTCTAAAAATGTAATTTATTTGAATTTTTGATGAAAGGTTAATTTATAATGAGAAAAACACCAAACACTTCTTTTTGCCAAAAAAGAGACACGTTTACAAAATAAATTATAGATGAAAGGCTTAACATTGTCAAAAAGTTAAAAAAATTACATTGTTGGATAGCTAAGAGAGAGCCTAACATTACCTAGGTGCTCGATTTGTTTGACATTGAAACATGTGCAATCCTAATGGTAAGCACAAACTCGATTATGTGAAATATTGTAGAATTTGCAAAAACACATCTCTGGTCATTAGGAAGGCCCTCCAAGCCTTTGGGTTGGTATTCCAAGGAAAATACCAAGCCTAAGGCTTGGGGATTCCCAAAGAAAGATATAATTCGAGCGCATTATAACATGAGTGCATTATTATGCAAGCACATTATAACACATGTGCATTATAACGCAAGCACATTATAACGCATGCATGTTATAACACGCTCATGTTATATCGCAGTTTTCACATGGTTTTTAAGTTTGTGTGAGACATGTCTAGCAAGACATAATGCGAGTGTGGTATAACACACTCACGTTATGTCTTGCTCTATGTTAAATTCTACTCTATTGAATGTGTGTTTATATATTTGTATGTTTGTATGTACATGTATGCTTGTATGTCATGTATGTATGTATGTATGCATGTATGCTTGTATGTATGTATGTATGTATGTATGTCTGTATGTATGTATGTATCAATGCATGTATGTATGTATGTATTCCTAGATGTATGTAAGATTGTATCTACATATGTACATGCATTCTTGCATGTATGTAGGATTGTATGTATGTATGTATTATGCTTGTATGTATGTAAGTATGTCTATATTTATGTATGTCTTTAGAGGGAGGGATAATTTTAAGAGTGAGAGAGTTTTCTAGGTTGGGTGGGAGACAAAGTGGGAGGGAGAGACTTGAGAGAGAGAGGTAGTGAGAGAATCTTGAGAGAGGGAGAGGTGGTGGAAGGGAGAGTCTAAGAGAGAGGCATGGGAGAGAAGGGGTTTGAGTGTGAGTGACTTAACTAGGTAGGGTAGGAGGGATAGAGGGAGAGGTGGTGGAAGGGAGAGTCTAAGAGAGAGGCATGGGAGAGAAGGGGTTTGAGTGTGAGTGACTTAACTAGGTAAGGTGGGAGGGATAGAGGGAAAGGGACAGTGAGAGAGAGAGGGGGTGGGAGAGAGAGAATCGAAAGAGAGGGAGAGAGAGAGAGAGAGAGAGAGAGAGAGAGAGAGAGAGAGAGAGAGAGAGAGAGAGAGAGAGAGAGAGAGAGAGAGAGAGAGAGAGG